>CP139503.1:326423205-326588656 GCA_021014915.2 Artemisia tridentata subsp. tridentata
AGAGCGACAGCACCACAATCCAAAACTAAACCAGACTACAACGACAACATCAAAAACCAGAATGAGGATTCGATATAAGTTTGACCCGTGGTCGAAGGGGTCTAACCCGAAAACGAAGACAGACCCAAGACCACCACTCGGATTTCTTACCACACAAATATTTTTAAAGCATGTTTTTATCCAAGTTTTAACCACGAAAACTATATTACAATCGGTTTAAATCAATGAGAAACGAAGTGAGTTGAACGATTACCATACCAAGAATAACGAGGAGGAGGAAGAGAGACGAGAGAGAACAAGAGATGTAGAGGTGGGGACGCGGCTGTGGCGTGGTGGCTGTATCGCGGTGGTGGTGCTCAAAACATGAACAAACGTACTCCTCTCGGTTGAATAAGCTCCAAAAATACTACCTTCATCTCGATCTACACATTCGGCTATTAAAGTTGAGTGGCCAGAATTTTCGCCGGAAAAACTGTGGGTTACCGGAAAAAAAAAAGATGGAAGTGGGTTTCTTGGCGCGTGAAGCACCTAGGAGTGAAGAGGAGGTTGAGAGGGTTAAGGTGGTAGTGGCGGTGAGAGGTGGTGAACGGCGGTGACGGCTCAGATGGCCGGATTAGGTCACCGGAAATGAGAGAGAGGAGAGAGGGGAGTGATGTCGGCTGCTTATTTGTAAAATGAAGTGAAATACCCTAATGAGGGTATAATGTTTGTTTATATAGGTGGGTCTAGGTTTAGAAAAACTCTAGGGATCAATATGTCATTAACAAAAGTCTAGGGAAAGAGAAATAAAGTTTACTGCAGGGACCATAGTTGTAATTTTTTTTTTTGCTAACTTTCACGAAATGAGACTCGGGGCTCGTTTAAGATAGCAAATGATCGATTCAAGATACGAGAATTCCACCACTGCGCTCAGAATAATATTTCCAATAAAAACGACTATGCATACGCCTCGTTTCTCACGAATAATAAAATAATCAAAATAAATCGTCGGTTGTGCCAGTACGCGTTGTGTACGAATTTCACGTTTCGCGAGATAAATTTCACGTTTTCAAACCAAATAAGTTCGGAAAGGTTCGTAAATGAAAAACCGAGATAATCTCGTATAGAAATAAATCTGGAAAATTGCGAGTTGTTACAGTCTCACCTCCTTAACGGAATCGCGACCTCGTGATTCAATTCAAGTTACTCGTTACGATTGAAAAAGGATAAGTATATACATACAAGGATTCATCGTCACGTTCTCACGTGAATTCAGGACTTTTTCACGAGCTTCAAAGAGCTTTGTCGATCAGGATGCGACTTTACTAAAGTCGTTCGACTTCACGGTTCATGATTTCGATAGGTTTCTCAACAAGGTTTAAACATTCATCAATTTGAATCTCTCCCGGAGGAATAGCGGTTGCCTCATCGACAAGTCATTTCTTCAAAATGCGCATAAAAACGTTGCGAATACTGCTGAGTCCTGTCGGTAGCTCGAGCCTGTGTGCTACCGTTTCAACTCTAGCAAGGATTTCAAAATGATTATTATAGCGAGGATCTAAGCTTTCCACGTTTACTAAACGAATCACCTTCTCATGGTGAATTTTTAAGCATAATCTAGACTTTAACTGGAAATTCAAGAGGTTACGTCATTAGTAAGCATAACTGTTCTGACGATTTGCGAGCAATTTGCAACTCGGTTCTGATTCTGAACGATCTTCGTGGTAGTCTCATGAACAAGTTTGGGTCAGTAAGTTAGGTATCCGCAACTTCCACCCATCAAGTCGGCGATCGGCACTTGTGACCATAAAGTGCCTCGTACGGTGCCGTTGAAATACTGGGATCGTAAGCATCGTTATAAGAGGATGTGGCCAACGGAAGGTGTCTATCCCAACGATTGCCACACTTGATTACTCAGGTGGAGGTGCGGGATTCGCTTCTGAAGTCTAGTTTCTGATATAGTAGCAAAAACAGCGATTCAACTTACAAAATGATTTGTGAAGTGAATTTGTGAAGCAACTTATAGGATAATAGGAAAACAATTTCATCGTTTATAAAATTTGTAGTAAAGTCAAAGTTTTGATTTTTAAGTTTGATTCGTGACATCTTAACAAAGCAACAAAACGTTTTATGAAATCGTTTTGCTAAATGATTTGTAGAGAGTTTACGGGGCAACAGGAAAGCGGCTCGCCACTTATAAAATGGTAGTAAGATCAAAATTTTGATTTTTGCAAAAATAGTAGTAAAAAATTTTGTAGGATGACCGCAAATGGTCGATGGAAAAAAAATCAAAGGCAGTTTGTAAATTAATGGCAAAACAGTTTATTATCCTATAAGAGGTTAGCAAAGATAACTCGTATTCCCGAGGGACGAGAGAAAAGTTGAGTGATTGTAAAAGAGTTTATAAAATGACTTGTAAAACAGTCCATAAGGTACTAGGAAAACAATTTATTATTAGTAAAATAATAACAACTGTGGTTTAGCTTGTGATATAGTACTGAGGTAACAAATCGGTTTATAAAATAACTGTAATTTGATTTGTAAAATAGTTTATAGAACGAGAACCATTCGTTGTTTAAAATAGTTGTAAGGTCGAAATTTTGATTTCATAAAGTAGGAGTAAAACATTCGTAGGGTGACCGCGAGAAATCAGTTTGTATGATATTAGCGACATGGTTTATTATATTATGAGAGGGTAGCAAAAATAGCTGATATTCCCGAGGGACGAGAGGAGGATTAGGTGATTGTCCCAAGGAACGCGGTTCAGGTTATTCTTTAGGGTCTTAAGGTTTCTGTCGGGCGCAGAATCTCTGCCGAATGGGAAGTTTAGCGAGTTCAGAGTACGACTCTGAAGGAGGATGTTGATTGTTATTAGCAATCGGTTGGCTGTCTCAGTGGCGTACTTAGTGTTTAACGTGGAAAGTACAACATCATTTGAGTGTAGGGTGGAGGTGGAGGTGACTGTAATGAAAACAAAACATGGTTCAGGTTTAAGCTGAATGACAATTCCAAATTCAGGAATGAGGTTCAGATTTAAACATGGTCAAAACCAATTCTGATGCTCCAATAAGCTAAAATGGGCTTACTACGATCTCAAGGAGTTACAAATAAGCAACTCGGGTTTAAACGATGCTCATCGGGTCTAGCCTGAGTTGATGCAAATTACGGGTAGACGGCAGCAACTGGGATTCCATATAAATGGCGAAGTATAGTGGTGTCGGATGTATTACGGTTCGAGGTTCAAATTTAAACATAGCCAAAACCGATTCCAAACACTCCAATAGGCTCAAATGGGCTTTTTACAAATAAGCAATATGGGTCCAAACGATGCCAATCGGGTCTAACTGGCCCGATGCAAATTACAGTCAGACGGTGACAAATAGAAATTCTGTATAAATGGAGGAGTATAGCGGTGCCGGTGTATTACGGTTCATAAGGTGTTGTGATGCCAGTGTGTTGTGTGTAGATGTGAATGTTTACGTTAGGCAATGATTAAGTACACACACAAAAATTTCTGAGACTTTCAAAAATCAAGTAGAAAATCAATCTGGACATAACTTCTAGTATAACTACTCTGAGTATTGCAAAATTTACCTCTGAGTCGGACATAGGTGATCAGGCTATGTCCCACTGTCCCTGGTCGAATATAGGTGATCAGTCTATATTCTACCGAGGTTCAATAAATTTTGGAATACTCAGCTCGGTTACGCCAGTAGTATGTCCCTTACTTTAAAAGCTGCTTAAATGATAAATGTGAATGTCCACACTCGAGGACGATTGATGAGATTGCATAGGGAAAAGGCGTAATGCCATGACAAGTGTGATGCGTGTGTATAAGTATGTCGAAGATATGAAAATAGATGGATATACGTATCCAATAACACTGTGCACATCTCATCAATTATATTAGCAATAAAAATCACAAATGAGGCATCAGCTTGGCAGGCAGGCATGTGGCGATCATAGGGTTAAGTTTTCGTAAAAGCGGTTATAGTCTAGGTTTTAAAAATACCCAGTTCTCTATAACCTAGGCTCTGATGCCAATCTGTAACACCCCCAAAAATCTGGTTTAGCGGAAGCACACATGTTTGGGTGCTACTAAATTGGTATCACAACACAAAGTATAAAGAATGGTTTTATCTCAACCATTTAAAAATAGATTTCATATTCAAAAGTGATTCGTTTACAACATTTCAAAAATAGTGCGGAAATATAAGCCCATAAAAGATTTCAAGTGGTCCTGAAAATATTAGAGTCTTCTATGACCATGTCATGCCATGCCAAAAGCCTTCACAACTAGATTATCGCCTTAAACCTGAAAATACATGCTAAAAAGTGTCAACACGAGGTTGGTGAGTTCATAGAGTTTAGTGTAAAATGTAAAGCGTTTGAATAACGATTTTCCCGGCAAAGGCATTGTAAATCCACTCAGTCCCAAGCCCCGCCCATACAAGTCTTGCAACCTGTGTGTTTACAACCCGCTGCCAAATAAGATTTGTAATAAAGCAGTAATAATACTGTGAGTTCCATAAGAGTTTTGTGGCCATTGTGTCGCTCACAATGTCCTGAAAATAGTGTTTACCTTCAAGTAAAGTTTGTGATGTGGACCAAGTGTAGGGTATGCAACCCAAAATAAATAGTTTATTACGCTAGCTCTAAGTTCATGTAACCGAAGCTATAACAGTGTGCATGCTCTAGAAGCATGTTAAATATAAAGGCCTGGCAAGTGTTTATCCCAGACACTTGTGTTTCAACATGGTATACGTTCGTTTGCCTATCTGGTCAACCCGAACGGGGACGTTACTCCCAATAGATCTATTTATAACATTCGCGCTTCCCAGCAGGAATTGACGGTTCATGAGTTTGGGCAATTTGGGACATAATAGTGCTTAGGCTAATCCGCGTAATAGTTTGGTAACAACAGTGTTGGTCCATAAAATAGTTTTGCATGTTTCTCACCTCGATTGTAAAACAAGTTTAAATAGAGTGGGGTTACATATCAGTCAATCACATATCACTTTCAAATAACCAATTCAAATAATTCAGCTCAACAGTCAGATATTGAGTATACAGTTCGCAAATTTCAAATAAACAGACGTTTAGTTAAAACAAGCATGTATTCTCCCCCAGAAACAGTTTAAAAATCAGTAAAAGTGGGGGGCCATGAACTCACCTTAAATTGCAGCAACGCAAAAATATCTCAGTGGTCACAACTGGCATCAAGAGTAAAATATAACGATATCGAGGGTACTGGCACAACGGTGCCGGATCAGCACAACCTAATATATATATATATATATATATATATATATATATATATATATATATATATATATATATATATATATAGGCATCTCAGAATACGTCTCGTAAAGTAAAAGTTTTCAAAAGACAAACGGTTTTAGTTTTCGTGGATAACTCGTACTAAAGTTTATAAAA
Source organism: Artemisia tridentata subsp. tridentata (assembly GCA_021014915.2). Lineage (NCBI taxonomy): Eukaryota > Viridiplantae > Streptophyta > Magnoliopsida > Asterales > Asteraceae > Artemisia > Artemisia tridentata. The sequence continues at coordinate 326,428,624 of CP139503.1, forward strand.
AGTTTAGTGTTAACGTTTCGTGTGGTGGTAAGACAACATATACCCAAGAATACTCACGCCAAATAGGAATAGGAAATTGACATAGTCGAGAAAAATGCGGACGAGATAATACTCATTAATTAAAATTTAACCAAACGAACACCCTAATAGCATGGAAGCAAAAGTCTATTCAGCCAAAATTGTAGTCAATTCCTTTGTTATGCGTAATAGATATTAACAAAAAAAAAAAGAAACATGGGTGGTTTGGCAGTTTACAATTACTTATATAAATGCTACTCACTGTTACATGGTAATGGACCACAAGTGCAGTATTTATTAGCTAGACACTGTTTTCTTAATCAATCGTTCGAATGAAACTTGCATTTATACTCATTTGCTTTTTATTTTCTTTCATTTTGTCAACATTCTTAGTTGTTATAACCATCTGTTTCCAAATATTATTAAAACAAGTTAAACATTCACTATAAATTAAATGGTCAAAAGTTAGTATTCAACAAATACTGATATGAGACGCCACATATGATAGCACATGCATCCAGTTGCTTCAGGCAAATCAGCAAACACACCCCAGTATATAATGGTCAAAATCTTACAACTAGCCATAATTTTAAACTGATTATTTCAATGACCATCAATTTAACTGATTAGTATAGTTATAATGATCAGCATAGACTTAACTATTGGAGCTCAACACCACAAAACAATTCGCGACAATGTATGCTTAAAACAAATAACTCGCACCCTACTGATTTAATATTACTGCAATATAACCTTCAATTTTTAATAGATCCATAACCAAATGACCAAAAGCAAATAAAATCCCTACTGAGACCAAACCAGGTCGTATAGTTTTGATCCGACCCGAGAGCGACAGCACCACAATCCAAAACTAAACCAGACTACAACGACAACATCAAAAACCAGAATGAGGATTCGATATAAGTTTGACCCGTGGTCGAAGGGGTCTAACCCAAAAACGAAGACAGACCCAAGACCACCACTCGGATTTCTTACCACACAAATATTTTTAAAACATGTTTTTATCCAAGTTTTAACCACGAAAACTATATTACAATCGGTTTAAATCAATGAGAAACGAAGTGAATTGAACGATTACCATACCAAGAATAACGAGGAGGAGGAAGAGAGACGAGAGAGAACAAGAGATGTAGAGGTGGGGACGCAGCTGTGGCGTGGTGGCTGTATCGCGGTGGTGGTGCTCAAAACATGAACAAACGTACTCCTCTCGGTTGAATAAGCTCCAGAAATACTACCTTCATCTCGATCTACACATTCGGCTATTAAAGTTGAGTGGCCAGAATTTTCGCCGGAAAAACTGTGGGTTACCGGAAAAAAAAATAGATGGAAGTGGGTTTCTTGGCGCGTGAAGCACCTAGGAGTGAAGAGGAGGTTGAGAGGGTTAAGGTGGTAGTGGCGGTGAGAGGTGGTGAACGGCGGTGACGGCTCAGATGGCCGGATTAGGTCACCGGAAATGAGAGAGAGGAGAGAGGGGAGTGATGTCGGCTGCTTATTTGTAAAATGAAGTGAAATACCCTAATGAGGGTATAATGTTTGTTTATATAGGTGGGTCTAGGTTTAGAAAAACTCTAGGGATCAATATGTCATTAACAAAAGTCTAGGGAAAGAGAAATAAAGTTTACTGCAGGGACCATAGTTGTAATTTTTTTTTTTTTGCTAACTTTCACGAAATGAGACTCGGGGCTCGTTTAAGATAGCAAATGATCGATTCAAGATACGAGAATTCCACCACTGCGCTCAGAATAATATTTCCAATAAAAACGACTATGCATACGCCTCGTTTCTCACGAATAATAAAATAATCAAAACAAATCGTCGGTTGTGCCAGTACGCGTTGTGTACGAATTTCACGTTTCGCGAGATAAATTTCACGTTTTCAAACCAAATAAGTTCGAAAAGGTTCGTAAATGAAAAACCGAGATAATCTCGTATAGAAATAAATCTAAAAAATTGCGAGTTGTTACATAATCGCACGTCATGGAATGCCCATTTCTATAGTCTCCGATAGAGACGGACGTTTCACATCAAATTTTTGGCAAGATTTCCAAGAAGAGTTAGGCACGAAACTTCATATGAGCACGGCCTTTCATCCTCAAACCGATGGGCAAAGCGAGAGAATGATTCAAACTTTGGAGGATATGTTACGAGCTTGTATGATCGACTTTGGAGGCAATTGGGACGATCATTTACCGTTAGTCGAATTCGCCTATAATAATAGTTACCATGCGAGTATAGATATGCCGCCCTATGAAATGCTTTATGGTAGGAGGTGTAGAACACCCGTGTGTTGGGAAGAAGTCGGAAGAAGGGAATTGGCGAGCACGGATGTAGTGTTGGCTACAACGGAAAAGATAGAAATGATTCGTGCAAGACTTAAAGCGGCACAAGATAGGTGGAAAAGTTATGCCGATAACCGAAGAAGACCAATCGAATTTGAGGTTGGTGAATTGGTTATGTTAAAGGTTTCCCCGTGGAATGGTGTTTTTAGGTTCAAAAACAAAGGGAAACTTAGTCCTCGGTTTATAGGACCATTCAAAATCTTGAAACGAGTAGGCGAGGTAGCATATTTGTTGGATTTGCCCGAAGAAATGAGAGGTATTCATAATACCTTTCATGTGTCATACTTAAGGAAATGCTTGGCGGACGAGTCGAGTATGGTCACTTTAAATGACATCGAAATTGATTCGGAGTTGCTTTCTCAAGGGGACGAACCGGAAGCCATACTAGGAAGGAAGGTGAGGCAACTAAGAAACAAAGAAATTCCGTTGGTCAAAGTTCAATGGAGGCATCGTAAGGGTACGAGTATTAGGTGGGAAGCGGAAGCGAAAATGAGGACCAAGTATCCTCACTTATTTCAAGAGTAGAGTTCGGGGACGAACTCTCGTTTTAAGGAGGGGAGAATTGTTACACCCTTACCCCGATGAGGTACAACATGAGTATATAAAATGTTATGTGTTATATTTTATGAGCTAGTTAAATAAAGAATATGTGGCCAAGTTAGGAAGGAATGGAACTAGGAGGACTAGCCTTGCCAATTAACCAAACTTATTCCTACCAATGATTAAATAAGTCCAAGACTTAGAAAAGTCTGGAATTATCTTGGGAGTTCTTGAAAGTCGACACATAGAGGAGAAAAAGGGAGGGAAGCCAAAATTATCATCTAGCTCATTCTAATCATCTTAAAGTGATCAAGAAGCCTTAATTGTAACCTCTTCATCTTGTAAGTGGTTTTCCCCAAATGTGAAAATTAGGGTTCATATGGTGGGTTTTAATGATTATGGTAAAAAGTAGTGAAATGATGATCTCCTTAGTTTGTAGACACTAATTGTAGTTAATGTTGTGCTAGGGAGCATTTGTAGAGGCCCAATCAAGTCAAGTAGGAAGCTAGTAGGATTGGAGGTAAGTATATGAGTATAATCCTTGTTAATGCTATGATGTTAATGTTATGTTTGTGTTAATGTGATTATTATGGAGCTTGTGAATGTGTATTAGCTTGGATCCAATGCTAGTTGTGTAAATGATAAATAATTACTTGCTTGGTCAAGGTGAGTAATAATCCCATTTGATGCTCCTTGTTAATGTTATGATTGGTGTTAATCACCAATCTCATGTGAATGTGATGTTGATTATATCTTGTATACTTAGTAAGCGTTTTCGCTTACGGTTTAGATGTTAATGGTTTTGTAGGTTCTAGCGGAGGAAGCAAAGGTAAGGATCTTGCTTAGTTGTAGTCGTGGGATGAAGCTTAGCGTAGTTAGAAGCTAGCTTAGAAGACCATAACTCTTGGACCAAGTATTTTGGAAGTTGGAAGCCGAAGTGCCCTTTTGTGCCTTGGTATATTTAACTTGTGTGGTCGTTTTGTTAAATTATGGTCTTGTCGTCAAACAATATCTTTTGTTCATGTAAATTTCTTGGGTCAAATGTTTAAGTGTTATGTGGTCCTAGTAGTATATAATTATGGATGAAATTGACGCTAATAGGGTGTTTGGCACGAAGCCGTTACCACCCATTTTGATGTATATATGGGTTGAATTGCTATGGAACAAGTTTGAATTGATAAGTTAACGTAGTTGGTCAAGTTTGAGGAAAAACGGGAGTCGTATGGGTTGTTGGTAGTGAAAATGGGTCAAAATGGGTTATTTGCATAACCCGTCTAATTTGTAAAGTACCCCTTCGGGGTGTCGTTCGGTAAATGTTTTTATATGAAAATGAGCCCATTGATGTACCAAATAAATCTGGAAAGTTTGGTTGAGTTTCGAGTTTGGGAAGTCGGGTTTCCGGCCGGGAATTTTGAAAATTGAGTTTGGCGGACAGCAAGCCTGGACCTCAACGGTTTGGGCTCAAACCGGCGGTTGGGATTTCCCGACCGGTGGTTTGGGCAGTTTTCCAGATTTTGGCGATTTTCAAAAATTCATATCTTTTAATCCGTAAGTCGTCACGGGTCGTACCACCCGTCGTTTTGAAGGTAATTGAGTGTACTTTCATTTAAAATTAGCCTAAAGGGCTTAATGTTTATAAATTTTTGTCAGTCATCAAAAGAGTGGTCGGATGTCCATAAAAGTCAATCGTTTTCGCGTAAAAGTTTAAAATTTTTAGTCTAAACGGGCACGGGGTGTTACAAACATAGTAAATGATTACTGATTTATGTTATAAATAATTATACAGACAAAACATTGTAAATGATTACTGATTTATGTTGTAAATAATTATACCGACAAAACATAGTGAACGATTACTGATCTATGTTGTAAATAACTGTTTGTATTATTTAAATTAACAATACATTACTGATTTATGTTGTAAATTATTATACAAATTCTTTGGCCAGGTGGAACAAAATAATCCTTTCTTGTGTCGCTGTCGGAGAGGATTGATTATAGAAAGGAAATCCCGTTCAGACGCTACTTATGGTCAACCGTATTATACATGTCCTTTTTCAGTGGTAAATAATCATACGTTTGCTTAGTTATGTAAATTATTTGTTTGTTAAGAATGCATTTCTAATAATTATCTTAACATGTAACAGCCAGGAACAGATGTCTATGGGTGTGGATACTTTATGTGGAAGGATGCTTTTCAAAACAAGTACATTAACTAATCCTCTTCTTCAACGCAGTGCTCAAACTGCGTAGCTAAAGATAATAATATTAACAAGCAAGATAATAAGATTGACAAGCTTGAAACAAGAAACAAGATGTTAGTTTCTCAAAACAAGATGTTGATGACAAGAATAAAGACGCTGGAGGCATCACTGAAATTGCCAAGGAATCCTGAGGATCACGCATGTCAGTCGGGTGCAATGCTCCATGAGCTTTAAGATGACATAAATAATCTTCACATGTAGTAGGTGTTGTTGTTTTTAAATAATGTGTTAATGTTGTTGTTTAATTGAATAATAACAGTTGTTTTTGCAGTTGTTTAATGTGTTAATGTTTAACGTTTTATTGTTGTTGTTGTTTAATTAAATAGAAACGCATTAGACGAATATAAATAACATAACGAATAAAAAACATAACAAATAAACACTTAAAAAAATATTACAAAAAAAAAAAAAAAAAAAAAAAAAAAAAAAAAAAAAAAAGAAAAAAGAAAAGAAAAAAAGTACAAAGTACAAAAAGAAAAAGGGATAAAGGTACACCCTCCCACTAAGGGTGGGGGGGGGGGGGGGGGTGGGTGGGTATAGGGCGTGCCTAATACAAATGGCACCCCTCTAGTGGGAGGGTCTACCTTTATACAATTTTTTTTTTTTTTTTTTTGTACTTTTGTACTTTTTTCCCCTTTTTTGTCATTTTGTTGTCTTTTTATTTTATTTATTTATTTATTTTAATATTTTTTAAAGTATGTATTTGTTTTATTTTATTTTGTGTAATGTTTATTTTAGTGTTTATTTGTTATGTTTTTTATGTTATGTTATTTGTATTCGTCTAATGTGTTTCTATTTAATTAAACAACAACAATAACACGTTAACATTAACACATTAAACAACTACAAAAACAACTTTTATTATTCAATTAAACAACAACATTAACACATTATTTAAAAACAACAACACCTACTACATGTGAAGATTATTTATGTCATCTAAAAGCTCATGGAGCATTGCACCCGACTGACATGCATGATCCTCAAGATTCCTTGCCAATTCTAGTGATGCCTCGAGCGTCTTTATTCTTGTCATCAACATCTTATATTGAGACACTAACATCTTGTTTTTTTGTTTCAAGCTTGTCAATCTTATTATCTTTAGCTACGCAGTTTGAGCACTGCGTTGAAGAAGAGGCTTGACTAAAGTACTTGTTTTGAAAAACATCCTTCCACATAAAGTATCCACATCCATAGTCCTCTGTTCCTGGCTGTTACATGTTAAGAAAATTATAAGAAATGTATTCTTAACAAACAAATAATTTACATAACTAAGCAAACGTATGATTATTTACCACTGAAAAAGGACATGCATAATACGGTTGACCATAAGTAGCGTCTGTACGGGATGTCCTTTCTATAATCAATCCTCTCCGACAACGACACAAGAAAGGATTATTTTGTTCCACTTGGCCAAAGAATTAATTTAAATAATACAAACAGTTATTTACAACATAAATCAGTAATATTATTATTAATTTAAATAATACAAAGAATTAATTTAAATAATACAAACAGTTATTTACAACATAAATCAGTAATCGTTCACTATGTTTTTTCGGTATAATTATTTACAACATAAATCAGTAATCATTTACAATGTTTTGTCTGTATAATTATTTACAACATAAATCAGTAATCATTACTATCTTTGTCTTTGTCTACCTCAGTATACATGTGTTGTCGATCGTAATATAAAGTTGCCCATTCGGATGCAATGGCAACTCTGAACGCCCTTCATTGTGGGTGAGTATCCAGAAGTGGTGAATTTTCGTCTAGCGTCAGATAAACGAAGTGAGCACAGTCGTCATCCCTTACAGGGGCAATCACAAGGGGGCCAGTTCCTTGTGATAAATCTGGAGCGAAAAACACATATGACTTTGTCGCTCGGATATAAATACAACAGGCCAGTTAATCACTAAAGCAATAGCCAACCTCGTGTTTGGCATACTCATCCAGTAGTCTCGCAGTGCAAATCCATCTTCGAACCAGTTTACTGATCTCCGAAGTTAGTCAAAGTCATTTTGCCACCACATACTTATGTAAAAGGCACTATTAGTGTTTAACTCTTGCAATAACCACATCCGAATATCGCGCCACCTTTCTTCGTGTTGACCAATACCATGGGCAACACACCGAAACCCACAATTTCCATCACCTCGCACATTATAAATACTTATGATGTATCGACGAAAAATCTCTGGAATCTGCTCAATCAAATACTCGCTAACTGCATCTCCAACGTATAACCTGTGTCTTATACTCTGTTCAACTCTATGACCCATGTAAGAACTATGTCTCGCAGGTTGTTTGTTCAAGTCCGGGACTTTTGTAGATCTTGAATTTGTGCTTCTTCAGTGATCTACGGTTGGTACTTTATTCAAGTCTGGGACTTTTTATCCTGTGCGCTCGGACGTCCACGAGTACTTTTGTGAACAGCAGGTTGACGTATATCAACAGATTGGGGATTGTATATCCCTCTCACCTTCTTTAACATATTTTTCTTGACAAACGACGACATTTTGTCAAAAACACTCTTGAATTGTTGTATGTCATCTTCACAAGAAGGATAATCGTCAGGTTCACAAGAAGGACCATCTTCATTATTGATACTAGGCCACGGAACAGATAGGGTTCTCCAAAAAATATCAACTGTATCCAGTGGAATGGCCATTTTTGCATTCGTTAAAAGTGACTTATATAAATTACTGATATTAATGGGGAAAATAACTTGATAGTCATAAATTTAATATACTACTATGAATTCGATAGTAAAGCAGTTCGTGAAAGCATGGTAGCCCATAAATTGACCGCAACTGATGACTACAATCTTGGGCGTCGATCGACAGTTGGAGTTCATCGAACATGAGTTCCAAAGCATATTTGGAAACTTTATACCACAATTTTGCAAATAGTGGTATATTACATTTATTCATTCTCTCGTTTTTGCTACTATTAAAAGTTTCCTTTATCGCAGTTTCTTGCACAACGAGAATCTTATCGATCGAACTCAACAACGTGTCTAAGTTGGACTGTGTGCTGCCCAAGTATAATTTCAACAACGAGTGTTGACTCTCAACTCTGCATGTTGTTGACTGGCCGTAGTTGTGATATTGATTGGTAATAAACGCGAGAAAAATGTCTGAATAACCTTGCAGCCAGTTATTCAGATACGAATAAATATCTGAAAAAAACAATGAATTAATAAAAAGTCATTCGGGTACTTTTTTACAATTTTTTTTACAACATTTTTTTTACATTGTCTTAGAAAAAAAAATAAAATAAAAGTAAAACCGCGTCTATACCACCCACAGACTTACCCTTATCCCACCCACCCCATCTCACTCGTCCTTTCTATACTCTGACTCTCTCTCACTCACACTTCCCATCTTCCCATCCCACCCACAGCTTACTTATCTACCCTCTCTCCTCTCTCTCTCTCTCTCTCTCTCTCTCTCTCTCTTCTCTTCACAATGCTTGTTGGTGGTTAGATCTTCTTAGATTTAAAAACTGCTTGTGATGGTGGTTTCCTTGGTATTATATCGTTTTAGAGGGTGGAGGTGGAGGTGGGGGGGGGGGGGGTTTAGAATAACTCGTCCCTGTGTTTCTTGGTGTTCTTGATGGTGAGACAGTATAGGTAGGATGGGGGGTGGGGTGGGATAAGGGCAAGTCTGTGGGTGGTATAGACGCGGTTTTACTTTTTTTTTTTAGATCTTTTTAGATCTAAAAAAGATATGGGAAAAAGTTGGTGGTTTCTTGGTTAGATCTTTTTAGATCTAAAAAAAATTGGTGGTTTCTTGGTTGGATCTGTGTTAGAATGACTCGACCCTTTTTAGATCTAAAAAAAGATGGTGGTTTCTTGGTTAGATCTGTGTTAAAAAAAAGGGTCGAGTTATTCTAATCCCCCTATATGTTGGTGGTTTAGATATGGTTGAAACTGATGGTGGTTTCACATAAACAATTTCACATAATTGACGGTTTAAGCATTTTTTGGTTCTGATGGTGGTTTAAGCATTTGTTGCTGTTTATGTTGGTGGTTCTTGGTTCTGATGGTGGTGGTTCTTGGTTCTGATGTTGGTGGTTCTTGGTTCTGATGGTGGTTTAAGCATTTTTTGTTGCTTATGTGGTGGTTTCTTTTATGTGAAACTGCTTATGTGAAACTGCTTATGTGGTGGTTTCTTTTATGTGAAACTGCTTATGTTTAACTGCTTATGTGGTGGTTTAAGCATTTTTTGATCTTTTTGATCTTTTATGTGAAACTGCTTATGTGGTGGTACGTGAAACTGCTTATGTGGTGGTTTAAGCAGTTTTTGATCTTTTTGATCTTTTATGTGAAACTGCTTATGTGAAACTTTAAGTAATTTTTGATCTTTTGATCTTTTTGATCTTTTATGATCTAATAGCAGTTTGATGATTTAAAAAAACCGAGATACTGGCGATAATGATTTAAAAAAAAAAAAAAAAAAAAAAAAAAAAAAAAAAAAAAAAAAAACTTGTCAATTGGCGTGGCATAACCGAATGGACGGCAAACACTTTGCAACCTTCAAATTTGCAGCCATATGATTAAAAATAATAATCTGAGCCATCTCGATTTATCATTTTTTTTTATAAACATTACTCATTTTATTTTTGAAAGTAATAGCGTAAAATAATACCTCGTACGTGTAAAACGGTGATGTATTCATTGTAAACTAAGTTTTTTTGATCTTCTAGCACTATCTTTGAAACTGCTTATGTGAAACCGCAGCTTATGTGAAACGGTTTATGTGTAACTGCTGCTTATGTGAAACTGCTTTTATGTGAAACTGCTTATGGGAAAACTTGTGAAAACTTGTGAATGTAACTATGCTAAGAAACATTTTTTATAACTCATCAAAGATTCTAAAACAGTGAAAAAAAAACTTTCCCGTGACTTAAAGAAAAAAAAGAAGGACAAAGGACCAAAAAAAAAAAAAAAAGGACAAAAAAAAAGGGACAAAGTAAAAAAAAAAAGGAAAAAAAAAAAACTTGTAATAATTTAAGACAAAAAAAAAACTGAGTGTTTGGAGTATGCTATTAGTAGGAAAAAAAAAGAAAAAAAGTAAAGACATAATAAGACAAAAAGTACAGACATGATAGGGGGGTTTGTAAGGGGACATGGTAGTGGGTTTGTATAGTACCCCAATCCAAAATGGCGCAGGCTATCCTGACCCCCCCTATAGGGGGGGTATGCAATGATTGGGTGCTTTAAACTGCTGTACTGTCTGCTTTGCGGGTTGTACGGTTGACCATAAGGGGTAGGGGGGGGGGGGTGTTTGTATAGCATGGGCCATCCAAAATTACCTTCCAACAAAAATTCGAATATTCAAACCAAAATTTGAAACCAATCCCATCATTGTGTCAATCCAAACGATTCTTCAATTCCAAATTCAGTCATATCAAAATTTTATTTATTTATTTATTTTTTATTATTATTATTTTTTTCATGGCTAAACGAACCTAGCTCAGATACCACTTATAAAGCGTGATCGATTAACCGATTGAATGTGATTACATATTTCTCAAAATATATATAAAGACTAAACTTATAAGTCCACTGACAATTATATATGTTCTCCGATCTATTTCAGAAGAACAATCTAAGCTTTATATGAAACGTAGTTTAAATATCATTAAAATCTGTAATTAACTACTCAAGAACCTAAAAAGTACTGTGAGGTTATACCAAAGTTTTAAATACCGGTAAATACCGGTATAACTTGTCACGGTATTTTGATTATACCGCCCTACGGTTATACCGGCCGGTATTTGCAAAAATACCGGTATGTTAATACCTGAAATACCGATATGTTAATACCTGCGGTAAGTGATTGAGGCACTGTTTATGATGGAATTTGTCGGGCGAGGAAAGGGATTTAGGCACTGTTTAAGGGAAAGGAATCATATTACGGGGTACAACTATTTTATTGGTATTGCTCACATATTCTTCTTGTGAAACCTGATGTGCATGAGCAAAAGGTGAACGGGCTTTTGAATGACGTCAAGCGAGTAGAATATCACACAACATACCTTGCTTCTCTAGAAATGTCTATAAGGTTTGCTCTACAATCCTTTTCAAAAGTTCAGCTTTGTATGTTAAAAATTGGTACTAACCAAATGGTAGAAATTTGAAGAAAAATGTTGTTTGACTTTAAAAGTCAAGGCGTACCATTATTGATTATCTGAACAAATGTTGTTTAAACAGCAGAGGTGGAGCAAATGTACGTGGATATTTCGCGTGGTCAATGATGGATAGTTATGAATGGTTGCAAGGATATAATGTGAGGTACGGGTTATACTATGTGGATCGTCAAACGCTAACTCGGATACCAAAACTTTCAGCAAGATGGTATACAAACTTCGTAAGGAACCACAGTGATCTTATAACGAAAGAAATATCAAGAGACAAAATATCAGTTCACAAGGATGTTATACTGCTATCAAAAGCAGATGTGTGATATGTGCAAGAAACTTGCATGTTGTGTTAATAATATCAGTTCACAAGGTTGTGTCCGGTATATACCGGCCGGTATACCGGTATTACCGGTAATACCGGTACCGGAGGATAATCCGGTATAACTAAAATACCGGTATTTAAAACATGGGGTTATACCAAATATATATCAACCGAACGTTAGAATAGAGAATGAGTACGTTATTTCTAGAAGTTGAGGCTGTCACTTGAGTGGTTTACCCGACAAAACAATTTAAATTTCAAAAGATTTGATTTCGTTACAAAGAAGTGAAAAAGCAATTAAGTACGCGCTTTGTCATTTCATTTCATCATATAGTAACATTTTTAATTTATAAGTTATAAATTACCATTGACTCATTGTGTGATTTCATTTTCGAGTTTGTATATTTAAAATCTCTAACAGTCACAATCTGTTATTGAGTATAAAACGAAAAAAAGAGAGATGGAGAAGGAAAAAGGAGTGAAGTAAAGAGGAGATGAATAAGAAATTACCTTTTTTATCTTGTGTTCTCGAGTTGGAAATAAAAGAGAAGGAAGTAACAAAAAAAGAGCTTTAAAATCAACTTCACTCAATTTCATTCAAATTTGGGAAGTAAATTAGGAGAGTAATTTTGATGTAATTTACTATCTTTTACTTTCCTCTCCTCTCCTAAAAAATCTCAGGAACACATTTTTTTTTTATTACCATTACAAACCTTTCCCTTTCACTCCAAAAAATAAACTCGGGAACAGAGCGTAAAACTAGCTTATCTATCGGTACATTGATGTTAAGAGTTAAGATTCATATTTTTTTGTTCTAGTACCAATGAAAAAATATAGATCGATTGTGTTTGTTCAGAAATTTAATTACTATTAACGTGTTTTTAGTACTTATAAATCATTTTGCTCAAAAAAAAAAAAAAAAAAAAAAAGTACTTATAAATCATTTATATATTCCCCATATTTCAAGCCATCTAGAATTCCCAAACGACGTACCCATTTTCTACGTACCTTCCATTTGATTCTCAGTCTTTGGTCTTTCCCAATATATATAAACGTCCAAACTTCTATCACTCGATCTAACGAAACCTTATTCAAAAACATAACTCTTGCAAATCATGGATGATGACATGAGATCAGAACAAAGACTGTCTTTCAGTGACCTACAACTTTTCGCTAACGATGATGAAAATCAAAACCCTATAATTTCCTCTCCGTATAATTCTTCTCATTTTAACCAAGATAATTTCTTAGGTTTTTTCGTTGAAGAAACCCTTTCTTTTGATACACCAAAGACCGGCATCATCTTCTGTGGAAAAGTGATTGATACCTCGACTGATACCCAAAACCCGAACACAAAAAAGAAAGCAAGTTCTAAGAAGAGCAACAATATTGGTGGTTTACCAAGACGAAATTCTGATTCTTTTTCTAGATTAAATTCTTTTCACGCTTATATCAACGAACAAGTTTCCAAACTAGCGAGTTCTAGCAAATCAAGGTGGCAAGTGTTTGTTGGATCAGATAGGTTTCCTAAAAAAATGGAGTTAAGTGACATACGAAGCAGGCAGCGAAGGGGTAGTCATGGTTCAGAGAAGGACAAAAGGGATGGAAACCGGTTTTCGGGGCTGATTAGGGTACTCGGATGTAATGGTGGATTCAATTATGATGAGAATGAGATGATCAAGAGTTCCCTTCGCTACTTTCCTTCTAGTACACTGAGAGCGGCTTAATTTGAAATCACTAGCTAGCTATGCAAGACTTAACATAGTTTATGATCATATTATTAGTTGCACATTTAGGTATTTAAGCTCATAAACGTTATATTCATCTGAAAAATGTTATCTAGTAGTACAATCAAATTTAATGAATATTTTCAACTATGCTTTATGAACTTCAAGTATTGGAATATATATTACATTTGTTGGCTTGGAATCCAAATTAGATTAAACAGAATGAAGTCTAGTTTGAGTAATTTTACTTTATCTTAATTTGTATAAGGATCAGTGTAAGTGAGTTGATCCGAGCCCTAGCTCCACAAACAGGGACGGAACCAGGACTAAATATTACCGGGTGCACAAAAAAATTGAACACTAATACTAGAAACATATTTCGATGGACCGGGTGCATTTAAGATAACTTTAGGAAAAATCGATGATTTTTTCAAATATTAACATTACATTGAAAAAATCCATAGGGTGCCCGGGCACCCGCGGGAACCCCCTGGCTCTGTCCCTGTCCACAAAACTCGGCTCGTATAACATTAGAGAAGATTGACTCCAGTCTCGAGCTATACTTGTTTCAAGCCTTATTTGTAAAGCTCAGCTCTCGGGTTATTTTCATCATGAAACTTTAATTCATGTATTCCCTAGTTATTTCTAAGAGCACACGGTGTGGGTAACGCGAGGGGTGCGTTAAACCTTAACATGGGGTGCGTTAAGGTGCGTTAACCACACCGGAAAGTTGCGTTAAGGGTGCGTTAATGCCCCCACATTAACCCCTTAACATGACGTTAAAGGCTAGCTGCAATTATTAAAAAAAAAAAATTAAAAAAAAAATTCATTTCTACCCCTTTGGTTCATGATAAACGGAACAGTAAACATCTAAGCCAGTTTTGATAAATGTTACAGTCGCCGGAAAGGAACAGTCGTGTATAAGGTAGAAGGAAGATAAGGAAGATGAACAGTAACATATTTCTTATCTGTGATTGGTTGTGTGAAATACGGAGTATACAGTAAAACTCTTTTGTTTGACTGGTCACGTGATTAGTAACTGTAGAGGTCGACTTCTCTCTTGAAGATGAACCGAACCACCCTCTTAATCACACAAGAACTCGACAAGAACTAGATGACTCACAAACACATATTAAGAACAAGAGAAGTGTATGGATCGTATGGTATAAAATCTAGTCAAATGTATATTAGCTTTGGTGAAGATAATATTACAAAGACAATGGGGAAACACACACACACTCTCTTTCTACACAATGAGGCATACCTAGAGCAGAGTGTGTGTGCGTGAATATGTATGACATAGCCAACCAAAATGGGCTTTGGTGGGCTTTAGATATGGACCTAATGTGGGCTTAATGTTTGCACTATACATATACTTAATTTTACAAACAATACTAATGCTATAAGCCCACTAAACTTAATACATATTATACATGACACATTAATTCTAAATAGCAAATGACCATCTCTTCCTAAATAGCATAAATTAAATGCTAACAATCTCCCCCTAAGGGATGGTCATTTCAATGATGCTCCCGTGATTGGTCGTTTGCCTTCAATGTCTAGAACTTTGTGTGTCAATGTATAATATTCTTCATTCAATGTTCCTTCATGCACTGTGATCTTCAAAGTGTCGTCTTTTGGTCGCTCCTGCCTTGATCTACTTCTTCTGTCCAGATGCGTTGTCGTTGTAGATGATGATGGTGGATGGACTTTCGTCGGTACCTGCATAAGACAGTTAGCAATAAATCGTCCAGCGGCCATCATGTCGTGAGGCAAGATCCTTAGATCTCATTAAGACTCATACAACTTGTATCCTTTTGAGTGAACACAAGTGTATTGCATAGGAAGTGTTCCTAAGAGATCTTTTATGAATCTCATGTCTCTAGACTCAATTATGTGCGTTTTGGTTTTAGTCGTCGGAGGCATGGAGCAGAGTGCCAACTTTTCAATATCAACACATGTCGGAGTGAGAGGTCGATAGATTATGCAGTGTTCTCCGTGAGAAATGAAACAAATATCTTTTGAGAGATATCTGAGTGGATAGGAGGGGTAGTGCAATGCGTCACTGGGTCCATGACGTCTTGTCTTCAATATCAGTATCACCTTAGTGAGTACTGTTGGGAATTAAACTTAAGCAGTTAGTACGGTTGAAGAACAGTTAGGACTGCTTAAGAGATCAAGGTGAAACCGTGTGAAGATAAATATAGAAAAGATATAGTTTATATCTTATTTGTATAGAATGATTCGGTTAGATGTTTAACTTGTAAAGGACTCTTTACATTATAAAAGGAGATCCTTAGATTAGGGTTTGATATACATACACATATATCATTCAGATTGAATACATCTAATACCTAATATCCTTCACGTTCATATTGTAATCGTTCGATATATTGAAGTGATAGTTTGGTTGATATCGTTTGTTCTTATTGTTTTACTTAATCAATCACCAAACACAAACTCATATTCTTCTAAGTACTTGGTAGTAAATTCCGCGTGCTATCAAGTATACACTCAAAGTATCCCCAACACAACGTGTGTGTTTAGATCCGGTCAAGTGGTATCAGAGACAGGTTTCTGATACTTTGAGTCTAGAAGAACCAGAGGTATTTACTCACTAGCAATCCAAGAAGATGGACATGGAGACACCTCAAACCTCAATCCTTGCTAAACTCCCCATGCTGAAGCAGAATGAATACAATTTATGGCGGCTCAGAATAGAGCAATACTTCATGGTGCAAGACTATGCATTATGGGATATTATTATCAATGATGATTCCTTCAAACCAGTTGCTGTTGAAGAAACACGTGCTGATGGTTCCAAGGTCACAAAGCTTAACACTGAGCCAGTTACAAACGAGGAGAGAATCAAGAAGAAGAATGATCAGAAGGCTACGAATTTGTTACTAATGGCAATTCCTAATGATCAAGTGCTGAACTTTAGCCATTACGAATCGGCTAAAACTCTTTTTGAAGCAGTGGTGGAAAGATTTGGTGGCAATGAAGCTACCAAGAAGGCACAGAAAACCCTACTCAAGCAAAGCTATGAGAATTTCACTGCATCAAGCAATGAAACTCTGGATCATATCTTTAATAGGCTTCAAAAGATCATCAGTAAACTTACTGTGTTGAAGATTGTGATACCTCAAGAAGACCTCAACATGAAGTTTCTAAATAGTTTACCTGCTGAATGGAACACTTATGTTGTGGTTTGGAGCAATAAACCAGAGCTGGAGAACATGAAAATGAATGAGCTTTACAATAATCTCAAGATTGTTGAGCAAAAGGTCAAGAAGAGTGGTAGCACCAGTTCCAGTTCAGGGAATATGGCTTTTGTATCTTCTTCAAACAGTTCTAATCAGGAAGATGAAGAAACAGTTGGTACTGCTATACCAACAGTTAGCACTGCTAGTGTAAAAACTAGTACTGCTGGGTTGACTGAAGAGACCATATATGCATTTGTATCAGAACAGTCTGGTGGGTCAAAGATCTTTAATGAAGATCTTCTTCAAATTGCTGAAGATGATTTGGAAGCTATGGATTTAAAGTGGCAGTTGGCTTTGATAAGCATCAGGGCTAAGAAGTATTACCAAAGGACTGGGAATAAGATTACTTTCAATGGAAGAGATGTTGTTGGGTATGATAAGTCTAAGGTGGAATGCTTTAATTGTCACAAGATGGGACACTTTGCCAGGGAGTGTAGAGGTCCACGACAACAAAGCAACCAGGGTCAAGGATTTAAGAATCAGCAAGGGTCAAGGAGAACAGTAAATGTTGAGGAGCCTTCTTCCAAGGCTATGGTAGCTGTAGATGGAGCTGGATTTGATTGGAGCTTCATGGAGGAAGAAGAGGAACCAGCTAACTTGGGTTTAATGGCTTTCTCAAACACTGAGGTATATAAACTTGAAAAATGTTCTAACTCTTGTCATGCTTTAAAAGATTATGAAAATATTAAGAAACAGTATGATGAACTTAGAGTTGAGTTTAATCAAATAAGTTTTAGTCTGTCAAATCATAAAAGAGGATTAGCTATTTTGGAAGAACAAATTGTGTTTTATAAACAGAATGAGTCAAACTTTACTGATGAGATAGGTCTTCTAAAGAGGGAATTGGAAATAAAAGAAAATAAAATGAGTGGACTGGTATATGAACTAGAGAAGCTTAAAAAGGAGAAAGAAAACATCCAGTTAAGTGTAGATACTCTTGAATATACTTCAGATGGAGTTAAGAAGATAGTAGAGAGTCAAATACTTAACAAAGCTAAATCTGGTTTAGGTTATAAGTCAGTTGCACCCCCTTTTGAGGAATGTTTGCTCCACCAGGAATTAATTTAGCTCATACAGGTTTAGAAGAGTTTAAGGATATGGATTTTCCTGGATATGGTGTTAAGGTTAGTGAGAATCCTGTTAAATTTGTTAAGGCAGAAGATGCTTTTGTGAGTGCTAGTGATAAATCTCTTTCTGAGGAAAAGATGTCCTCTGATAGGAACTCAGATGCTCCAACTATTGAGGAATGGACATCTGATGATGAGAATGTAGAGGTTAAGGAAAAACCTAATGCTGTTAAGGTAGAAGTTAAACATGCTCCTAAAGTGGTTAAGACTGAAAACATAAAACCAGTTAGGAAAAATGTTAGATATGCTGAGATGTATAGGACTAAGAACAGATCATCAAGTTCTGAGAGTAGTCATAGGAACTGGAATCACTCAAAATCTAAGAAAATGGATGATAGGTTTGCTATGATTAGAAAAGTAGGTTTCGTCTGTGGAAGTTTTGAGCATATGGCTGCTTATTGTGATTCTAACCCATGGAAAAAGAGGGTTACTGGGAATGCAAGGGTGAACAGGAATAACAATGCTAGGGTAACTCAAAATGGTCCAACTAGATTGACAAACCCTAATGCAAATCGTAAGATGTCACCTAAAGCTGTTATGTTAAAGACTGGCATCAAAACAGTTTCAACTGCTAGTCAAAATCAATGGTTTAATAACAAGCAAACTGTTTCAAGTGCAAAACAATTTTCAAATCATGCACAAACAGTTAAAAGGCATTTTTATCAGAAAACAGCAATGACTAATCAGAAGTGGGTGCCTAAGATTAAACAAGCAGTTCCAACTGCTAGGTCAGCAGTTCCAACTGCTAGACCAGCAAATCCAACTGCTAGGCACTTAAATGTTAAGGGTAACAGGGGCAATGCTGTCAAGGCCTCAGCACATTGGGTTAAAAATTCTACTCAACCCAATGGTGCATCAAAGACCTCAAACAAGTTTTCTCATCTTGATGCACAAGGTAGATCCAAACCAGTGATGGTTTGGATCCCCAAAAGAAACTAACACCTTTATTTTGTGTGCAGGAACATCCCTCAAATGGCAAAAAAGATAGAGGATATTCAGACAGTGGATGTTCAAGGCACATGACAGGCAACATGTCATATCTTTCAGACTTTATTGCTCTGGATGGAGGACCAGTTGTCTTTGGTGGTGGTGTTGGAGGAAGAATTACTGGTAAAGGGGTAATTAAAACTGGTAACCTTGATTTTGAGAATGTGTATTATGTACCAGAACTTAAGTACAATCTTTTCAGTGTATCACAAATTTGTGATAAACAGAACAAAGTTTTATTTACTGATACTGATTGTCTTATACTTTCTCCTGATTTCAAGCTACCTGATGAAAGTCAAGTATTGCTTAAAATCCCCAGAAAGGATAATACATACATTGTTGAGATGAATAAACTAGTTCCTAAGGTTGGACTTACTTATCTTGTTGCAAAAGCCACATTGGAAGAATCAATGCTGTGGCACAGGAGGCTTGGTCATGTTAATTTTAAAACCATTAACAATATTGCTAAACATGGGTTGGTAAGAGGTTTACCAAACAAAATTTTTCTCAATGACCAAACTTGTGTTTCTTGCCTTAAGGGTAAGCAGCACAGAGCCTCATGTAAGCCAAAGACCCAAAACTCTATTTCTCAAGCTTTATATATGTTGCATATGGACTTGTTTGGTCCTACCTCTGTGAATAGCTTGAATTTTAAGAGATACTGCCTTGTTGTCACTGATGATTATAATAGGTTTTCTTGGGTATTCTTTATGAAAACTAAGGATGAGACAAGTGAAATACTTAAGACCCTTATTGTTGAAGTAGAAAACCTAGTTGATAAGAAGGTTAAAATAATCAGATGTGACAATGGGACTGAATTTAAGAATAGAGTGATGGATGACTTTTGCAGAGAAAAAGGTATTAAGAGGGAGTTTAGTGTAGCTAGAACCCCACAGCAAAATGGTGTAGCTGAGAGGAAGAATAGGACTCTTATAGAGGCTGCTAGGACAATGTTAGCTGACTCTAAGCTACCAGTTTCATTTTGGGCTGAAGCAGTTAGCACTGCTTGCTATGTATTGAATAGGGTTTTAGTTGTACAACCTTACAATAAGACTGCTTATGAGCTTCTTAGAGGTAGAACCCCTGCTTTAAGCTTCATGAGACCTTTTGGTTGTCATGTTACTATCCTTAATACCAAAGACCAACTAGGAAAGTTTGATGGGAAATCTGAAGAAGGTTTCTTTGTTGGTTATTCTCTGCACAGTAAGGCTTTTAGAGTGTACAATACAAGCACCAAGCAAGTAGAATAAAATCTGCACATAGAATTTTTGGAGAATAAACCAAATGTTGCAGGTGTAGGTCCAGATTGGATCTTTGATATTGACAGTCTTTCAGATTCCATGAATTATGTGCCTGTTACAGGTACAAATACTAACAATGATGCAGGTTCAGAGGAGGAAGATGATGATTGCATTTTCATACCTGTCATGGAAGAAAGTCCTGTGAATGAGTCTTCTACAAAGAAAGATGATATTCCTTCATCAAGTGGTGTAGACAAAGAGAAAGATGCTGCTGAAACAAGTGGTCAGAATGGTAAAGAAGCTGAAATTCCAACGAGCAGTTCCAATGGAGTTAGCACTGCTCAACCTCAAGTTCCAACTGCTGAGCAAAATATTGATACTGCTGGACCAAGTCAACCTCATCTTGATTCATCAGTTGATACTGCTTCTCAAGCTGATGAGTTTGATTTCTTTGGAGATGGTCTGCAAAACATGCCTGCCAGCTATGCAGTTCCTTCTACTCCCCATACTATTGTACATAGGAATCATCTACTTACCAATATCATAGGAGATGTACAATCTGGAGTTAAGACCAGAAGGCAAATACAAGACCCAGATCATCTTGGATTTCTCAGTGTGGTTTATGAAGAGAAACATCATGAAGATGAGAATGAGTGTATGTTTGTATGTTTTCTATCTCAGATTGAACCCAAGAATGTGTTAAAGGCTTTAGAATCATCAAGTTGGGTTGAAGCTATGCAAGAACAGCTACTTCAATTCAAAATTCAAAATGTTTGGGTTCTGGTTGATCTACCAAAGGGAATGAGAGTGATTGGTACAAAGTGGGTATTCAGGAACAAGAAGGATGAGAGGGGCATTGTGATAAAGAACAAAGCAAGATTGGTTGCTCAAGGCTACACTCAGGAGGAGGGTATAGATTATGAGGAAGTTTTTGCTCCAGTTGCCAGGATTGAAGCAATAAGATTATTTCTTGCTTATGCTTCATTTATGGGATTTATGGTCTATCAAATGGATGTGAAAAGTGCATTTCTGTATGGTACTATTGATGAAGAGGTTTATGTTTCACAACCTCCAGGTTTTATAGACCAAGAGCATCCTGACAAGGTTTATAAGGTGGTGAAAGCTCTATATGGATTGCATCAGGCTCCAAGAGCTTGGTATGAAACTCTTGCTAAATATCTTCTGAAGAATGGGTTTCATAGAGGGAAAATTGATCAAACTCTTTTTATTAAAAAGGAAAAGGGTGATATTCTACTGGTTCAAGTTTATGTAGATGACATCATTTTTGGTTCTACAAAGAAACAGATGTGTAAGGAGTTTGAAAAGCTGATGAAAGACCAATTTCAGATGAGTTCTATGGGAGAGCTTACCTTCTTTCTAGGTCTTCAAGTACATCAAAAGTCAGATGGTATATTTATCTCTCAGGATAAATATGTTGGTGAAATTTTAAGGAAATTTCAATTCACAGATGCCAAGGTTGCTAGCACACCAATTGACAAGGAGACACAATTGTTATTAAAGGATCACAGTGGTGAAGATGTGGATGTGCACATGTATAGATCTATGATTGGGTCTCTGATGTATCTTACATCATCTAGGCCTGATATTATGTTTGCTGTGTGTGCCTGTGCAATATTCCAAGTGACTCCTAAGGTGTCTCATCTCACAGTAGTAAAAAGGATCTTCAGATACCTTAAAGGACAGCCTAACTTGGGGCTATGGTATCCTAAAGAGTCTACATTTGATATTGTTGCATTCTCTGATTCTGATTATGCTGGTGCTAGCATGGATAGAAAGTCTACAACAGGTGGTTGTCAATTCTTAGGTCGAAGATTAATCTCTTGGCAGTGTAAGAAGCAGACTATGGTGGCTATATCTACTATTGAAGCAGAATATGTGGCAGCTGCATGTTGTTGTGCTCAAGTTCTATGAATTCAAAGCCAGATGCTTGATTATGGGTACAATTTCTTAAACACAATTATACATATAGACAATAACAGTACAATGTGTATCATTAAGAATCCAGTTCAACATTCAAAAACTAAACATATTGAAATTAGACATCATTTTATAAGAGACTGTGCTGAAAAGAAGTTAATACAAGTTGTTAAAATACACACTGATAACAACTTTGCTGATCTCTTAACAAAAGGTTTTGATGTAAGCAGATTTCAGTACTTGGTAACAGGTATTGGAATGCTTAATCCTTCAAAAGATTAAATGTCTAAATGTTTTTGAAATTTGTACTGTTAGTTGTGCTATTTGTATAGTTGAGACTGCTTGAAATATTTTTAGTACTACTTGTGATTTTGTTAGTCAATTATGATAACTGTTAAAAGAGAATATTGTGTATTGTGTTTTCTTTGGTTTTGGACTAACATTTCAGGTTAAGAAAAGCTTTTTGCTTTGGATTGTGCTTTACAAAGTATGGTGGTTTGGATTGTCAAGTGTAAGTGCTTGTCACACAAAAAATAGTAATTGATTCACCATGTCTAATCAACATAAGAATCAACTAGTCCAGATCAAACGGTTTCTGGTAAAGACTCCTCAAATCCGTTTATGGTTGACAGTTTACCAAAAACTGGTTGGTTATCAACTCACCAAATCTAAGTGTGAAGAGTTGGCTAGTCCATAGCAAACGGCTATTGGTAAAGACAAGTCAAATCCGTTCATAGCTGATAGTTTGCTAAAAACTACAAGTGGACAAAACTGTTTTCGAATCCACAAATTAAAATTCTAAATTTGATTTTATCTCTGAAAACTTTTTGCTAACAGTGAGTACCGCTGGAGTTAACAGTCTGAACTTCTGGCTTCACAAGTTAGTACTGATTGTTCAAAACTTAGTTCCTACTGAGTTTATGCTCTGTGATACACCTCTCTCAGAAGGTAATACATCTGGAAGTGTTGAGAGCAGTTTGAAACTAAAACAACTGAATTGATGGTAACTTGTACAAATGGTCTTATTGGATGCTGAGCTTGGATGTTATATGTTCTAGTTCATCTGATGGTGAGGATTCTTACAAACAGAGGAGGATTAAAGTTTGTTCTAGTTGCTGTTAAAGATGATTGATGATTATGAAATTCAGGGGAGGAATTAAGAAGTCAGAGATGAATTATAAAGAAGATGAATTTTAAAGAAGTGCTTAAAGTCTATTCATTATAAAGATGGATTCATTACAAAGCTTCATACGGGAAAAACCAACAAAAACTACCAACTACCAACAAAACAACCTACACAACACCAACACAACTACTCAAGTTTTCCTTTTCCTTTTCCAATGATATCCGGCATGGTTTTGCTGCGGGCTCCTCTGCTACCCATGAGTTCAGACACCTTCTTGTAGGGAAGTGCCAGTATTACTGTTCTTGGAGATGGAAATTGCTTCTTCTCAGGCTTATTCTTCTCAGGCTTCTTCTTTGGAACAGGGATCTTCACTGATGATGCTGCTTTTTCAAATTCTTTGGTTAGTAAGTCTGATAGTTTTTGAAGTTCATCATCGTCAGATGATTCAGATGAGGAGGATGAATCATCCACATAAGGAGGAAGTTCATCGGAGGAAGGTTCATCGGACGAAGATATTTCAGTCTTTCTCTTTGAAAGATTAACTCTTGAAGTTGAAGAATAGTTTGGTGGAAAATAGTTGTTCCAACCTGAATCTTCAGAGTCTGAAGAAGAGTCAGATGAGATTTCTATGATGTTTGGTGGAGAAGAATTCATTGTGATTGAAGAGTTAAAGATTTGTGTTGAAGAAGATTTTGTGTGGATATGTGAGTTTTTATAGAGTTAATGAAGGTTTAATGACATTCAATGCGTGGTTGATATGAAGAATTAACTCTTGGGTTGGTATAAGGAATTAATTCCTTGATGGAATTAAATTAATTTTGGTAATTTTTGAGGAGTTGACCAAAAGAGTATGATAAGTGAAGATAATTCCCAAAGTGTTTCGTGATTTAAGTCAAGTGTTTGAAAGAATCCACCCCATCAACGAAATCAGAAGTTTAATTCAAGAAACTTATTGATTTGCATTGAAATCATAAGTTTAGGGGAGGATTGTTGGGAATTAAACTTAAGCAGTTAGTACGGTTGAAGAACAGTTAGGACTGCTTAAGAGATCAAGGTGAAACCGTGTGAAGATAATTATAGAAAAGATATAGTATATATCTTATTTGTATAGAATGATTCGGTTAGATGTTTAACTTGTAAAGGACTCTTTACATTATAAAAGGAGATCCTTAGATTAGGGTTTGATATACATAACATATATCATTCAGATCGAATACATCTAATACCTAATATCCTTCACGTTCATAATTGTAATCGTTCGATATATTGAAGTGATAGTTTGGTTGATATTGTTTGTTCTTATTGTTTTACTTAATCAATCACCAAACACAAACTCATATTCTTCTAAGTACTTGGTAGTAAATTCCACGTGCTATCAAGTATACACTCAAAGTATCTCCAACACAAAGTGTGTGTTTAGATCCGGTCACATTTGCTTACTTGAAAAAGTACCGATAGCAGATGTATTGACCTGGTTTCTGACCTAAGTTTTTCATGGAGGGCTATTTCTTTTCACCCTTTCATTAAACTTTTCTTTTTCATTCTTCAACCCCTTCTTTCTCATTTCTCATTTACTCCTTTTTTTCAATCTTACCTAAGGACTTCTAATGCTAAGCTATTGGAATTGTCCTTGGGTAGATCCCTCCGGTTCTGGCGGATCATTGGACATAACCTAACCATAATCACCTTATTACTCCATGATTATCCTATATTATTTGTCACATGCCATTAAACCTTGTGAAAATCTCTCAACGTGTTTATGAGAAAACACATTTTGTTAACACATTGAGAGTTTTGCATTTTTGAAACATTCCCCCTTCACATGTGCTCATGTATTTTTGAAATAAATTGCACATGTTGGGTAGAGTTCGCACATTTAAAATGATCGATTTTCAATGAACATGACCTTCGCGAGACACGCTTACATCACTAGTTAGTGTTAGGAATATAAATATTCATATGAAGGTTCAGTCACCCCGAGCATCTAATTAGCATTTATATAGCTCGTAGTCTTATTTATATTAGCTTAGTATTATTAGTATTAGTATTAATAGTATTAGTCGTATTTATATTTGTGGAGTGGGTCGGGGCTTTCCCCACTGTCAGCTCACTCCACAGCCCACTAGGGGCACCAATATGTAGAAGTATAAATACCCCTTCCCACACTTGGGAAGGGTTGGAACTCTTTATTCACTTAATCTAATATTACCAGTTTTCTCTCTAAGAGTTTCCCTCTCTCTCTAAAACCTCTCTCTACAAACTAACTCCATGGAGTTCTTGATCTTTCAAGATCCAAGGCCACCCGAATAGATCCACACAATCAAGAAGGTTATTTCCTACAATTGGTATCAAGAGCCATGGTTAGGTCCGGTTTGATTGTGTGTTGATTTTTGTTTTCCTTGATTCGAACAGTTTTTTGTTTGCTTAAAATGTTTTGCATCTACTTTGTTTGAATCGTGGGTATTACAAGTGGCTTGAACACATTTTTTTCATGTGGGCCTCAAATCTGTTTTTCAGTGATTCGAACATGTTTTTGCTTGCTTAAAATGTTTTGAAGAAATTTTTGTTCATGAGTAACTTTTGCTTACACTGTTCTACTCATATATTTGTTCGAATATCATTTATGTGGGGTTTTGGGTTGAACACTTTGTCCCTTGGATTCGATCAGTTCTAAAGTTCTTGTGCTTTGTTGATGTAAGTCGTATGCTCATTATACAAATATTTACATGTTAAGTGTTGGGTATTTTGACTGGTATGTTAGAATCTATGGTGTATGTCCAGTTGGGTTTGTGTCCAGTTGGTTGTTTTGCTGATTAATGGTGTGCCAAAAGTTGATGTTCTTGGTTACTGCTTGTGTCACATGTTAGTTTCTTGAATGCGGTTTGTCATGTAAAAGAAAAACACAGATCCGGTTTTTAAGGAAAGTACGAAAGTGACAGCTTTGACCGGTCAAATGCGGTTTGTCCTGGACTCGGGTTGTCCTGGACTCGGTTTGTCCCAGACGCGGTTTGTCCCAGACGCGGTTTGTCCATTGGCTCACAGACTCGGTTTGTCTGTTTAACCCTGGACTCGGTTTGTCCATACAGTTACGAACTCGGTTTGTCCATACAACCACGTACTCGGTTTGTGTTTTGCATACATGCGGTTTGTCTCTGCTTATGTTAATCATGTGCTTAATCTAACAACACAAATTTCAGAGTCAACAACACAACAAATCCAAAGGTCAAACAACAACTCTCAAATACATTCCAAGAATCCTAATACTGCTTACAACAACAATCTCATTCGGATCAACAACTAATAACAAGACACGAAATCAAATCCATAACCAATACTTGTCTCATCATCCTCAAAACCACAACCGTACCTAATCTAATCTCATTCCACACTTTAAACAAGACTCTAAACGAAAATAACACAAGGATCTCAGTTTGTTTATTCGTATGTTACAACAGCCCTCGAACAACTCAAAGTCCATACACACGAAAACAAATCATCATCAATCATGTTGTAAACAATGTGTATATTCAATATCCGAACTCAAAACAGGAAAAAGAATATAACAAGTGTGTCATTTCGTTTTCCCTTTGCTCGTTCTTAAAAAAAAAAAAAATGCATCATCATAAGATCTCATCTCACTTTTCCGTGTTATTGATAGATACATCAAGATCTTCTAAGATCAAAACAAGAAAAGTAAGATTCATCATCGATCTAATATCCGAAACGAAGAGAAAAGTAAAATAACAATTCCGTCATTTACTTGTTCTTAGTTCGTTCAACAACAACAAAAAAAATAAATAAAAATAAAACAACTCTCACTGTGCGAAACTTCCGTCATTTACTTGAAGAAACAAGATGTAACATACCCGAGACCTCCTTAAGAGATCTTGAAACCATAATCTTGAACACTTCACTGTGCGAATGAGGGTATTTCTTTGTGTCCGGATTTGACAAAAAGGAACCAAGAGGCAGCATGTTGTTTATGTGATTCGGATTAAGATGACTTAGTGATGTATTTGATTAATTGATAATGATGAGATGAGATTATTGAAGAGCTTGAGTTGAAGAGACAAAGTGTAGATGTGTTCTTGTGATTGAACTGCTCAAAGATACATTGGGGGCGTGAGTTTGGTTAATGGTGATTAGGGTTATAAGTCTTACATATATACCCGTGAGATTAGGGTTGAAAAACTTGGTTTAAGTGGGCTTAAGTGGTCTTAGTAAATTAAGTGGGCTTAATTGGTTGACTTGGATTAAGCGTTTATGGTTGATTGGTCTGTGGGCCAAGTAAGTTTTTGGACCAAGTTAACTGTGATTGAATTAGACAAATAAGACAAGGACGTGTCTGTGTGCAAAACGATTTTCTATTGATTAAGATTCTTTAAAGTGGCGTGAATTCATAATAGGTTGAGTATACATTTCAAGAAAGGACATGTCAGCAGTAAAGATTCACGTGATCACATTTTTTTTCAAGCTAGTCTACTCTTCGTTTGACTTTGGCCTTTTTGTCAGTTAATGGCGTGAATATATAGCATTGTGTCTACTGCAACATAGAGTGTGTAGTTTTATAATTCACATGGGTTAAGTGTATTGGACATGGACTTGGGCCTTTGTGTATTGATTAATGTAGTGTTGGGCTGCTTTGGGCTTATTGCTATATTCTTTCATGGACTGAAATTGTCAAACAAATCGTTGGATATCATGGGCTTGAATACTATCGTGA
Organism: Artemisia tridentata subsp. tridentata; assembly: GCA_021014915.2. Taxonomy (NCBI): domain Eukaryota; kingdom Viridiplantae; phylum Streptophyta; class Magnoliopsida; order Asterales; family Asteraceae; genus Artemisia; species Artemisia tridentata. Next base: position 326,456,419 of record CP139503.1, read on the forward strand.
ATCACTGTTGAACTGGACTAAATGTTTAACGAATCCGAAATAATTGTTGGTGTAAAGAGTGGTATTTTGGTGATCCACAAAGTCTCACGAGGATATACACTTTACGGCTCGTATTTGGGTTTATGAATATCAACGTAGTTTCAGAGGTATGGATTTGGCAGCAGTGTCCTATTGAGCCTGCAATTTGAGTGAACCTGCAATTTGATATTTTCAGTTTAAGTTACAGTTGACAAATTACAATTTGATTAATTGCAAATTGACAAGTTGTTATTTGACTTGATGCAACTCGACTGATTGCGATGCTACCAGTTGCGATTTGACGTTGCGAGTTAACACTTGCGATTCGACTTATTGCGATATGGTTGATTGCGATTTGTCTTGTGGCATCTTGACAAACTGTGACTTGATTTGTTGCGATTTGATCAAGTTGTGACTTGATTTCTGTGACTTAAATTTCAAAGATTAGCATTGCACTTCACTCTTGGGTATTCTGGGTGATTTCACGGTTTCTCTTGTTGATTTTAGAAAATCCCGCGAAAGATTCGATTTCTCGGTTTAAATCTCAAGAGCTGTAAAATCCCGTGAGATGAATTTTGGACAAGTAGGCGGGACTTGGATTTAGACTAAATAAAACTTAGGGGGTTTGACTATTTTTTTCGGGATAAGTTTGTGCTTCAAGATCAGCAGGAATTGGGAAATTATGGTAACTTGGTTGGTTTGTTAATTCACGGGTTGGTGTACTTAGTGTCACAAACATCTCGGGGTGGATGGATGCACGATGTTTGTTGACCCTTGCTCGAGCGCATTTAAGGTGGTTAGACCTGGATGTTCAAGAAGTGGATATATACAATAAAGGATGGAAGGTTGGGTATATATCACTACCTATATTTAAAGGAGTTACGTTGTTGTGCTCAATATAGGTTCTAAATCACAATTTGCAATTTAAGGTGATTAGACTTGGATGTTCATGAAGTGGATATATACAATTAAGGATGGAAGGTTGGGTATATATCACTACCTATATTTAAAGGAGTTACGTTGTTGTGTTCAATATAGGTTCTAATTCATAATTTAGTGCAAGTTTAAGTCGCGGACTTGTACTTTATCAAGCTTCATCAAGTGATTGTTGTTTCTCAAGCTTCTAATGGGATTGTTGTTCAAGATCTTCTCAAGAGGTAGTCAGGCTTAAAGACAAGAGGTGATTTGTTTGGAGACATGTTTTAACCTTTTTACTCGCTTTAAAGTCATATGCATTTCATCAAGCGGTTTTGGCATATTACGAGCTTCAATGAATTGTTAATCTACTAAACCATTGATGATGAGGAAAGCAAGGGGTTACTACAAGAGAGTCTAAGTCACCATCTTCGTTGCAGTAGTTTCATTTGTCTCTTTCCATGTTTTGTGCCTGACAAATTCACAAACATCACGGACTCTCAGCTTTGGCAAAAAGGTCATTTCATGTCCTTTTTGAGGGGGAGAATTATCGCAAGTTTCCTAGAAGTTCCGTCTCCAGCGATGTGAATTTTAGCGGTGTCGGTTACAGCGGGTCAGATCGTAGCGATTCAGGATTCAGTGGTTCAGTCTACAGCAGTTTGAAGCTTACTGTTGTGGAGTTAGTTCTTGAATTTATTTCTCAGATAAATCTCAAGAACCGTAAAATCCTGTACACAGTACGACATCTATTTCACATCCAAGTAGCTGGATCAGACAGCTTTGTTTGATAGGACTGACTATGAGTCATGGGCACTTCTAAGAATTTGCGCATGTGTCTTCTCTTTTTGGCTAGTCAACAGCACAAGATGATCACGAAGTTAATCCGGTATTCTTTATTTGTGATTGAAGTTGAATTTCACGAAGGCGTCTACTCATTTTATCTTGAAGTCGGGGTTGGTTGGATGCATGACCTTCAATGATAACTTGCTCGTGCTCAAAATTTAAGTTGAAGACTTGGGTTATCTAGTTACCAGCAGTTGGGGTAACTATCACTTAAGAGTCATTGGAGTACTCAGTGTCACACGTCAATGACGTTGTCGATAATCGCAAGAGGTGTTAATGTCTCATACTTTGGTTGGGTATGGAGCTCTTAGAGATTTGCTTGGAGCATTAATTCTCTACACCGTTCTTCCAACATTAGTGCAAGCTTAAGTAACAAATTTGGGGTCTTCTACTTCAGTTTTCAGTATTGGTATATCGGGTTCTCTTCATCGAGTGGTCACTAATCTATGTTCAAGGTTGGTTAGTTGGCCAAAGGTTTTAAAAGGTTGTGATGTGATCTGTAATTCTCACAAGATATTCTTACCCAAACTGATGTTCACCTAATCCAAATCAGTCATGCCACATTCTATCTGTTACTGTCTCACGGTTTCTTCTTGGTTTTGTAAAATCCCGCGAAAGAACTTATTTCTCGGTTTAAACCATAGATTTGTAAAATCCCGTGATGATGGGCTATACGCTCTTGACCAGGATCGGGTTAAAAACATTATCGAAGTTCAGTTATTACATCACAAATGGCTGGATCGAGGCATTTAATTGTCAAGATGTGTCTACGGGGTTAGTTCAGTATTATTTATTTGAGGCTGAAGTGAAATTTCATGGGTGCGTGTACTTAGTATCTGAAGATATCGGGGAGGTTGGATGAAGATTCTTCAAGATCCTTGTTCGAGCTTTCAATACAATGACGAGGACTTGGATATCTAGTTATTTTGTCTTTCTCTCTATTTACAAAATAACTATCACTTTAAGGAGTCACATTGTAGTGCTCAGTGTCACACGAAGTTGTGGATATCCAAGAGGTGATGTACGTCTTATACTTGATGGTTGGTTGGTTGAAGAGTATAGAGTACTTAGGGATTCAATGTTGCACGAAGTCTCTACACCGCTCTTTGTCACGGATTAGTACAAGTTTAAGTCACAAGTTCGGGTTATATTACTTCAGTATCAAGCTCATCATATTGGGTTTTCTCCATCAGTGGTCACTACATCAAGCCGACAGAATGATAATGAGGTTGGTAACGAGTTAGATGAGAGAAGAAGTAAGAGAGAGTAATGACGTCTGTACAAGTCAGTGCAGGCCTCGTTCTTCATCATAATGACGTCTGTACAAGTCAGTGCAGGCCTCGCTCTTCAACATAATGACGTCTTTACACTTCAGTACAGGCCTCGTTCTTCATCAAATGACGTCTGCACACATCAGTGCAGGCCTCGGTCTTCATCATTATGACGTCTGTACAAGTCAGTGCAGGCCTCGCTCTTCAACATAATGACGTTTGAACACAGCAGTTCAAGCCTCGCTCTTCAACATAATGACGTCTGAATACATCAGTTCAGGCCTCGTTCATCAAAGAAAAGAAAAGTGTACGCTTGAGTGCACTTTATCTTCAAAAGAAGAGGAGTCTTCTTATTTATGGCCATTCTCATCAACAAGATTCATGCTCTTTCCGTGCTTATTCAGTCTTCAAGTGGATCGGTGCACATTGGAGTATATTCTTATTCACTTGTTCAACCAAAAATTGCAGTTGACAGGCATATGCAATTTTTGAGGGGGGAAAGAGTGAATAAACAACATGTCAGTCTTCAAGAATCGTCAAGCGGAGCCACTTATCGCTGATGGTATTCATATTCACAAGTTCAATCATCAAAAGGTTGCAGTTGCCAGGCATATGCAATTTTTGAGGGGGGGAAAGGGTGAATATTAATCTACATGTTGGTTGATGATTGAGAAATGGTCATACGACTCCTGAAACGTCAGTTCAGGAGTCGTGCAAACCATGGTTCTCCAACACTACTTCTTCCGTCTATCAAGGTGTTGAAGAACATGGTCATGGAATGCTAATCTACATATTCTCACGGGTGGTATAATCAGCAACAATGGGTTTCTAGTCAAGGCTTCAAGTACACGTCATCAGGCTACATGTACACATCATGATGATGATTCCGATTAATCGTAAACATCATGGGGGAGAGAAATGTGTACACCAAGGACGCACAACAGGTTCACGTGATCAGGGCTTAATATCCATATGGATAAATACTGTAGATGATCAGTGGTTCAACTTGTTACCTTGGTATTATCGTTTCACTGCTACGTTATGTGCTGATTAATCGTAACCATCAGGGGAGAGAGAATGTGTACATCAAGGACGCACAACAGGTTCACGTGATCAGGGCTTAATATCCAAATATGGATACATTACTATAGATGATCAGTGGTTCAACTTGTTACTTTGGTGTTATACTCAAGACTGAAGAAGGTCGAGTCGTCAGTCTACTCTTCAGTCTCTGTTGGGTGTTATCATCTCATGTGTATGCTGCGGGCTGATGGGTTATATGTAACGTTACTGGAAGACATTTGGTGAGATGAAAATGATTGGCATTCTGTTCCTCCAAATTGGGCAATCTTGAAGAAGGTCGAGTCTACAGTCTTCTCCACATTCAAAAATGTTGAGCTCTTTTCTTACAACTTGATATTTAACTTAATCCCATGACAGTTCTTGTTTGATGAGTTGTGGAGTTAAGTTAGGTTCAAGTTGTTCCGTAGTTTAAGGTTAGGTCCAACTTGATTTTAACCTAATCTCATGACAGTTCTTGTTTGATGAGTTGTGAGATTAAGCTGAAATCAAGTTGTTATTGAGCTTAAATTTGTGGTTTAGTTTAACCTCATGACAGTTCTTGTTTGATGAGTTGTGGGGTTAAGCTAGATTTCAGTTGAGGCTCAACTTAAACTACCGAAAAGTTGCCTAAGATTTTTGACGGAGTCACTCTAGGACGGGAGTGTTAGAAGATTTAAGACGGCATGCATTTGGTCACCAAAAGACTTCTTCATTTTTCGGGCGTTCATCCAAAGTCTTCTTCCTATTATGGGTGATCGTCAGTGGTTGTCAGATTGGGGGAGAGCACTAATTAGGGGAGAGTGAAAAGCCAGAATCATTCCCTGATTGAAAGTGCTCACATTGCTCTTCAGCAAGTCAAGTGATGAATGCGGAAAAGATTCAGAATGCTGAGGAGTAATGGTTTCTGGTTCGTATCCTTGTATATATTTTTCTTCTTACATTATTTTTCACATCTTATACCATCTTGTAAATAGTTATATAGAAATCTTGCTAATTGTAAATAGAGAAACTTAAAATCAGAAAAACCCATAAAAATTGAAAAATAGAAAAGACCAAAAATAGTTTCACCTAGGCATGTCTTCTGTTTATCGATAACATTTACGGACTTAGAAATGTCATTCAATAATGGCACGGGTCTTTAAATGAAGCTCGAGCAGAAGTTATACAAACCGGTTAAAACATGTCTAAATGGCTTGCTATTACTTTAGATAGCAACCCGCGCTTCATATTGGGGAAAGCACGTCGCCAAAAAGACGGCTGTTCCTCCAACTGGGTGATGTTCACCTGGGCATGGATTACTTCATATCCATGTTTCCTGATTTGATGTACGTTTCAGTGCATCATTTCTTGTAAAAGAAGAGAAATCTTCTTGGTATAACAAATAGTTTTCATTCTATGATTCTTCTGAAAATTATTTGTGAGACACTTGGTGAATATGTGTTGTATGAAATTTGTTTATACTTGAATTATGCATAAAATTTGTCACTCAATCAACGACTACACAACCTCATGACAGTTCTTGTTTGATGAGTTGTGGGGTTAAGCGTGATTTTAGTTGAGGTTCAACTAGAATACGGGTCATTGATTGAGGGGGAGAGTGAATTCAAATTTTATATCATCAAACGGATTTATTGGTTGAAACATACTTGTTAGAAAAGGTTTTGTAGTTAATGGGGAATTAGTTGAAGAGGATCTTGCTTAAATATATCAAATGACCAAGTGTGTTAGTTGCTAGAAAGTTTAGGACATTATGTGCAATTTGCTTATAGTTTCCTAGCTTTATGTATCTAGAAGGTTCATTTGTGTAACTTTGGAATCCTCGTATAATCCCCTAAATACTTTAAGACTCAAAACCTAAAAGAAGTAAGAAAACCAGTTGTGTTTGATGTTCTTGAATACTCCTATGACATTTGTATGATCTAAGTGAATGAGTCTCAAATGTTGCTTGTCGATTGATGCTTAAATGTTGTTGATATTGTGCATATGTTCTCAGGATTCTCTTAGGTAGATTGCTATTATGTTAGAATCATGTACCTAAGATCCTGAAATTGAATATTGAAATTCGTGTGAATTGCCATGTTCATGATTGCTATTTGCTCTTCATGCTAGATAGTGGTTTGACGTAGTTCCTGATTGGGGTTTGATTATAGGATGAACTTGGTATTATAATGTGGCAAGCTGCTGAAGGGTAGCTATCTAGGAATAGTGTATCTGTATGTATGTATATCTGTGTTGATATTCTTATGCAGATTCCATAGCCAAAATGAATGTGCCAGTTCCCATTCTAACCATTTAATCAGACGTTCAAATTCTATTGATTGGCTCGGAATTCACCACGACAACAACATCGGCAACAACAACAACAACAACACCTTCACCTCCACCACCATCATTTCAACAAAAGAGTACTTTCTCGAATCTCGCCAAGAGGGGATCGACAATACTTGAGAAGATTTGTTGGTGGATGGATGATTGATGTTGACCACTGACTCACTCAGAAAAGCGAGTGATTACATCATCTGCGCAAAAAGGTCAATATCATTTGTGTCATAAATGTTATCTTGTGCAAAATGAGCAGTGAATCTCCCTCTTAGATTAAGGGGGAGCAAAGTATGTTTCATCATCAGAACATGTTAAACCTGACCACATTTTCTCCCATGTTTTCTAAATTATTTAAATCAATTGGGATCATAAATCTCAAAAGGTTTGAAATTTTTGATCGGGGGAGAGAATGTGATTTAAATATGAAACCTGATGAAAATGTGATGTTTTGGAGTTAAGTGTAAGCTCTCCCATATGTGCTAAACTCTTTTGTATACCAAGGCACATATTGAGGGGGAGCAAAATGTTTTGAATGTGAAAGTAAGCTCTCCAGTAAGTGCTAAACTCTTTTGTATACCAATGCACTTATTGAGGGGGAGCAAAGGATTTGGCATAACATGAGATCGCGGCTCAGACTTCACAAAAGAATTGACGAAACAAAACTGTCATCTATCGAAAGGGCATATCCTGGCCGGGTAATAATTTCAAGCTGGTCTAACCAGTGATGTAAGCGTGTCTCGAAAAGGATGTGTCTGAGTAGAGTGTACCGTTTCGAGAAACTTTCTGTGGACTTGACCAGGCCGGGTAATAATTTCAAGCTAGTCTAACTAGTGATGTAAGCGTGTCTCGAATCGGTCATGTTCACTGAAAGTGGATCAATTCAAAAAATGCGAGCTCTACCTAACATGTGCAAATTTATAAAACAATCCACCGAGCACATGTTGAGGGGGAGCATTTGAAAAATATAAAACTCTCAAGTGTTTGCAAAAATGTGTTTCAGAATCATGAACACTTTGAGAGATTTTTTCAAAGATTTGGTTTATGGCTATCGTGGAAGTACACCAAAGACCGACCATTTTAATTAATGCATGGAGTTATAAGGATGGTTAGGTTAGGCTCAAGTTCCCAGATCCCACCAGAGCCGGAGGGATCTACCCAGGGACAATCCACTAGTTAGTGTAGAAGTCCTTAGGTATGATTAAAAAGGAGAAAAGTGTGATTAAGGGAAGAGTGCCGACTGAGATGGAGCTAGTACTGGAACAAACCCAACAAGGTACTAGTAATGAAGTCTCGGTAAGCACTGAAGGGGTTGAAGAATGAAAAAGAATTGTAAAGATAAAGGGTGAAAAGAAATAGCCCTCCTTACAACTTAGGCAGAAACCGGGTCAATACATATGCTGTCAGAATCACTTAGTTGATTGCTGGCATTGAAGACAAAGTATCATGGACCCAGTGATACGCTGCACAACCCTCCTTAGCCACTCAAGGTCCCTCAAAGGATTCTTGTTTCAATTGTCACGGAGTTCAATACATTCCTATCGTCTCTCTCACTCCGAGTTAGATGATATTGAATAGGTGGCAGTTCTCTCCAGCCTCCGCTCACTAAATCAAAACGCACAATAGAGTCTAGAGCCACGAGATGCATAATAAGATCTCATAGGGACACGAATTACTTCTACATTGGTAGTTCAACATTAAGAACACCAGATGTAAACTTATGAGTCCTACGCAGATCTTAGCAATCTGCCAGAACATTTATGAGGGAATTTACAAATGTAATTCTCAATGATTGAATGGAAATTCCTGCCAGGGTCAACATCAAGCAGCCCTGAAAGCAGGTCACTTCGGTAATTCTTTATGGATTACGCTTAGTGGTCGCGGCAGTTTCTAACGGTCTACAGTCGTGGAGTGATCTCCAGCGACTCACCTAATCGTTGATGTGCTACGGTTCGATCTTAAAAAGCCCTCTGTGGGTTTTCGATTAGGAACGGTCTTGGTAAGGATTAGAGAGAGTTTTCACACTATGCTGTTAACAATCTCAAAGTCCGAACCTGTAAGTACCGGACGTTTTATTGCTAACTGTCGTATGCAGGAACATCTGGCGATTGTAGCTGATTGCTGTTGCAGCTGTTTGCGGTTGTAGCTGATTGAAGTTGCAGCTGATAGCGGTTGAAGCAGGTTACAGAAAAGATGCCAATCCAGCACCACATGCTCACACTACATCATCATTGTAACTCAACAAAGTCATGATCAACCTAAAAGACCTTTAACACGGCTTCTGCAAACTCTGATGCTAAAGATCATGACACCATATAGTGTGAGCATGTCGGCTCAAAGATTTACACATCACATGGAAACATACTGTTGAAAGATGACTTGGAAACAAATGTTGGATGATAAAGTCGAAGAATACTCAAAGATCATCCAAGACAAAGAACGGTCATCAAAAGATCACTGCTAAAGGCACAAAGATACAAGACGTTGAAGAATCGAAGACTATGAGCTATGAAGTCAAGATCAAAAGATAAAATGCTAGAATTCAAGTTATTATTTCCGGGGTGACCTCCCTTAGGGGGAGATTGTTAGGAATATAAATATTCATATGAAGGTTCAGTCACCCCGAGCATCTAATTAGCATTTATATAGCTCGTAGTCTTATTTATATTAGCTTAGTATTATTAGTATTAGTATTAATAGTATTAGTCGTATTTATATTTGTGGAGTGGGTCGGGGCTTTCCCCACTGTCAGCTCACTCCACAGCCCACTAGGGGCACCAATATGTAGAAGTATAAATACCCCTTCCCACACTTGGGAAGGGTTGGAACTCTTTATTCACTTAATCTAATATTACCAGTTTTCTCTCTAAGAGTTTCCCTCTCTCTCTAAAACCTCTCTCTACAAACTAACTCCATGGAGTTCTTGATCTTTCAAGATCCAAGGCCACCCGAATAGATCCACACAATCAAGAAGGTTATTTCCTACAGTTAGACTAGCTTGAAATTATTACCCGTCCCGGTCATATTCAAAGATTATCTCTCGAATTGGTACATTTTACTCAGACAAGTCCTTTGCGAGACACGCTTACATCACTGGAAAACTAGCTTGAAATTATTACCCGTCCAGGACAAGTCTTTTCGATAACGGACATTTGGTTTCGTCAATTCGAGGGTTATAACTGAGTCTTGAGATTCAAACCATGAAACTTTTAGATCACATTTTAATCACGTCCTCTCCCCCTTACATTTAATAAACACTTAATCTCCCCCTCAAAAATAGCATGAAGTGGTATTTTTGAAAACAGTTGATTAAAATGAAACTTTTTGTTGGAGAGATGGACTGATTTTAGCATGAAAACGAAACATTTTCTTTTTATTCTCCCCCTTAAACAAAGCGTATGTTGAAAACATTTGAGTTTAAAAGCAGTTAGAGAGCTAACCAGGGGCGAATCGAGGTGTTTTGTGAGCACAAAATTTATAGAAAGACTTTGAAAAATCTTTTTGAAACAATTTTGATTAAGTGCTCAGTGTTTTTGCTTTTTGCCATTAACATTGCGAGTCCTGATCGGAAATAATCAAAAGTCATTCAATGTAGCGCGGGTTTCGTACTGAAATGCACGAAAGCCGTAAATGAAGAAAAATTTGAGAAACGACATGTTTTAGAAAAACATAAAAAAGAACTCTCGCTCAAGCATCTGTACATGCCCGTATCATTGTTGAATGACATTTCTAGATACGTACAGAATATCGATTATACGAGAGACATGTCGTGAGAAGAATATTTTTGGTTTTTGAGTTTTATATTTTTTATGTCTTTTTGAAATTTTCTATATTTATATTTTTAATTTTGAACAAGTATATATTTACAAAAATATTTACATGCGAAGCTTGTTGATATAAATCAAGAAGATTCGAGAAGACTTTCTAACTCTTCGGGAGTTAGGCTTCGCATTCCAATTCGACGAACTAAGTTTTCAAACCGCTCTTTTGGGAGGGCCTTAGTAAATAGATCGGCGAGTTGGTATTCAGTCTTCACGAAAAATAATTCAACAGTATAGAACTGGGTTGCACTCTAATATGCTTGGTCTTCGAGTGTTGCACTGGGTTGCACGAGATGGCTATGGCACTTTTTGAATCGCAATACAAAGGTATGCGGTTGAAAGAGAAACCATAATCTGTTAGTTGTGTCCTCATCCATAGAACTTGGGCACAACACGCAGATAGAGACACATACTCGGCTTCTGCTGTTGATAAAGCAGTGCAGTCTTGTTTCCTTGATGACCAGCCTACTAGCTTTTCTCCCAGAAATTGTGCTCCGCCTGATGTACTCTTTGCTGTAACTTGGCAACCGGCATGGTCTGCATCTGAAAATGCTATTAGTGTAAACTCCGAATCCTTCGGATACCAAAGACCCATGTTAATGGTTCTTCGAAGGTATCGAAAAATCCGTTTAACCTCTTGGAGGTGAAGTTCGGTAGGCCTTGCCTGAAACCGTGCAAGTAAGCAAACAGCAAAATGAATATCTGGTCGGCTAGCAGTTAGGTACATGAGAGAACCAATCATGCTCCGATATTTCTTCGGATCCATGGGTTTCCCATTTAGGTCAGCGCCTATCTTGGGTGAAGTGACCATTGGAGTACCAACAGAGTCACAATTGTCCAATCCATGTTTTTTCAAAATCTCAATTGTATACTTAGCTTGATTGAGAAAAATATCACGTGGGGATTGATGAATTTGTAAGCCTAAAAAGAATTTTAATTCACCCATCATGGACATTTCAAATTTGCTTTTCATGAGATTTTCAAAATGTTTTGAATGTTGCGGATTAGTGGACCCAAATATTATGTCGTCCACGTAAATCTGAACAATTAAAATGTCATTTTTGTATTTTCTTGTAAACAAGGTTGGATCAATTGTTCCTTTGGTGAAATTATTATGAAGTAGGAAAGATGATAACTCGTCATACCACGCCCTTGGGGCTTTGTTTCAAACCATAGATTGCTTTCTTTAGCTTGTAGACGTATTCCAGATGATCTTTGTCAACGAAACCGTCTGGCTGACTCACGTACACTTCTTCCTTCAGAGTTCCATTCAAGAATGCCGTCTTGATGTCCATCTGATAAACTGTGATGTTCTTGTGAGCTGCATAAGCTAAGAAAATCCTGACTGCTTCAAGCCTTGCAACTGGTGCGAATGACTCTTCAAAATCTATCCCTTCTTCTTGTTTGTATCCCTTTGCCACCAGACGAGCTTTGTTGCGAATTACAGTCATTTCTTCATCCTTTTTGTTTTTCCATAACCACTTAAGATCAATGACTAGTTTGTCAATTGGTCTTGGAACTAAATCCCAGGTGTTATGGATTTGAAATTGAAGAAGTTCTTCCTGCATCGCTTCAATCCAGGCATTATCTGCCATTGCTTCCTGAATGTTCTTAGGTTCTATGAGACTGACTGAGCAGACATAGATGCACATGTCGCAATTGGTGTTTAGTTGTTTTCTCGTCTGAATTGGTCTTGAGGGTTCACCAATAACCTGTTCAATCGGATGGTCTTTTGTCCACTGTAATGTTGAAGGGTACCTTGGACTGAACAAATGTGTGTTAGTTGGTTCATGTAATCTGGAAGATGATTCACCAGATTCCGTTCCAAACGGGTTTTCAAAGACTTCTTCGTCTAACACAACATTATTTTGTTCTTGCTCATCAATTCTTGGTAGAACAATTTCAATCACTGGAGTTGGTGGAGTAAATGTAGATGATGTTGATGTTGAGGGAGTTGGTGCGCCAGCTTCGAAAGTTGTGGATGCATCTGGATTTGCTGGTGGTGGTGGTGGTTGTTGATGTTGAGTGGGTGCAGCGGAATGTTGGTTAGATGCATCTTTCGAAGCGCCACTATAGTATTCATCGTACATAAACTCGAAGAAATTATCCAGTTCTTGAGTTGTGGGTTGTTCGTCATGAATTGATTGAGCTCCTTGAGGTGCGAGTCCCGAACTGATATGTCCGGAAGTCATCGGGTTAAGCACAGGTTCTAGAGCGAGTCTCTCAGAAGCCATTTGTGAAATTTCATCAAACTTCACATTCATCGTCTCCATGATCTTTTTCGTTCTCCTGTTATACACCCTGAATGCCCTCGAGTGTTCAGAATACCCAATGAAGATTCCAATATCACCCTTAGCCTTCAACTTTCCCAGATCTTCCCTGTCATTTATTGGATAACATAAAGCGCCAAATACATGAAGATAAGAAATATCCGGTTTTCGGTTGTTGACAAGTTCATATGGGGTTTTATTGAATCTTGGATGGATTAGGGATCGATTTTGAGTAAAACAAGCAGTAGAAACAACATCAGCCCATAAGAATAACAGAGCACTGGAATAAATCAGCATTGTGCGAGCAGCTTCCACAAGAGTTCTGTTTCTTCTTTCAACTACTCCATTCTGCTGTGGAGTTCTGACAGCTGATGTCTGGTGTGTAATACCAGTTTCTTCAAAGAATGTTCTTAACTCATGATTTACAAATTTCGTACCATTTTCCGTTCTTACTATCCTAACTGAAGCTTGAAGTAGAACTTGAATACGCTTCAGAAAGGTGATGATGGTGCTCGGTGCTTCGTCTTTTGATCTCAAAAACTTTACCCATGTATATCTTGAATAGTCGTCAACAATTACAAGAATATACTTCTTCCCATTTATGCTTTGAACTCTCATTGGGCCACATAAGTCCATATGCAACAAATGCAACCTATCAACCGAACTAGGTACGGGTTTAGGTTTATATGTTGCTCTTTTGCTCTTTCCTTGCTCACATGATGGACATAGGTGTTCTTTGGTGTATTTGAATTTTGGAAGACCGGAGACGATGTTGTCTTTGGCAAGCTTGTTGATCGTGTCAAAGACCAGGATTTTGTTTCACCTGCCCTGGTCATGAGACAAATCGGAGATGAAGAGGCCATTTGGTTTATGTCAATTGCATAGAGATTGGTGCCACGATTCCCAATTAAGAGATCATTCCCAACCAAATTTCTAACAAAGCAAGTGTTTCTCCTAAAAGCAACCTCTAAATCAGCATCACAAAACTGCCCGACTGAGAACAGATTGTGTCCCAACCCTTCGACATAGTAAACCCGAGTGATCAAGTAATTTCCAAACCGAAGATCTCCATAACCCAGAATAGCTGCAACATGATCATTCCCAAACCGTACAGTCCCCATGAACTGCCACACAAAATTGATCAGCAGCTTCAGATTCCCGGTCATGTGCTTGGAGCAACCCGAGTCGACGATCCAAAGACAAATTTCAATGACCTCAGAAACCGCATTTGTGTTGAAAGCAGGAGGTGCTTCCGAATCTGTGTCGTACTTTGCCTCCTGGAGATTTGCCATAAAAATGCAGTTTGCATCGATGTCCTCTTGATCTTCAGAATTATCCATAATAGCCATGAAGTCATTCTCTTATGCACTCAACTGAAGCCCAACCATTTCCTTCTGTGCCAACATTAATGCTTTCTGCAAATACGCTGGATCCCTCTTATTCGGCTTGTTGGGACAGGTCCTAGCTATGTGACCAATACCCTGACAGTTGAAGCATTTCATCACATTACCCTGATTCATATTCCCAGCTCCCTGAGCAGCAACATTCCCAAACTGATTCCCAGCATTCTGTACCCTTTGATTACCAATAGCTGTACCCATCTGATTCCCTGCAAACTGACCCATCTGATTACCAACATACTGCCCTGCATTCTGATTACCCATCTGATATCTTGGAGCATATCCCTGCTGATTCCCATATCCCGCAACCATCTGTGCTTGTTGTCCCATGTTGAAACTCGGCTGTGCAATTTGCTTGTTGCGAGTGTTCGATGAGATTCGTTGATTGTTGTTGGTGGGTGTGGAGTAGCGTCCTTGGAATGCTTTTGTTAGGTAAGCAAAAGCTTGAGTCAAAGCAGCAGTTGACTCATCTTGATCATTAAGATCTGGTTATTGGTGTTGCGGGTATTGTTGTTGTGGGATTACCTGTTGTTGTTGTGGGTAGAACGGTGTCTGAGGATTGTATTGTTGTTGCATGAATTGTTGGGATGAAGATGATGAAGGTTGTGCATTTACTGTTGCAGGTGTAGGTGATTGGACTATGAGTGCAAGATGATCTTGTTGTTTTGCTTGTTTCTCTTTTCTGACTTCATTCACCTCTGCTTGGTTTTGTTTTAGGAAGTCATAGAGCTGATCATAGTTCACCTCGTGAAGGTTCTTTGTTTGGTTGACAATAGTGACATATCGTCCCCATTCTTCTGGAAGGTTGTTGATGAACTTGATGTTTTGAACAATTGGTTTAGGTGCCAAATTGTTTCTTATCAACTCATTCATTAGAGTACAAAACCGTGTGTAGTAAGATTCAATCTGTTCAGTTGGAGTGGATGTGAACTTCTCCCATTCAGTCAGAAGCTTGTTTTCCATGTCTTGTTTACCAATATCTGTACCATAACAGAGTCTTTTGACTCGTTCCCACATTGCATGAGCAGTTTCACAACTGTCTACAGCACAGAATATTTCTTGTGGTAAACCGAGTTGGATTAAATGCATTGCCAAGTCATCTGCTTCAATTTGCTTCCAATCTGCCAATGTGTATTCCTCTTCCGTTTGTGTCCGGAAGGTTGCTTCAATTGGAGGTGTTGCATCAGGATTCCCAGCTGTTACTTGAATCTGACGAGGCTTGAATGGACCTTTCTCGACGGAGTTAATCAAGAGTCTACCTTGACCTTGAGGCTTGGTTCTCATGTATCGAAGCATACGACTCGTCCATGGAAGATAACCACCTTTTTCTAACATTGGAGGACAGTTTTCTGAACCTGCGGCATGAATGTCTTGTTGTGTAGTCATCTTTACAATGTTGTATGATAAAGTGGATTGAGGATCTTTGCAACAAAATAGGAGATGTTGTTGTTGAAGGTTGAACTTGGTTGATGTTGTTGTGAAGCCTTGGTTTGTTGTTGATGATCGTTGAAGTTGTAGGATTTAAATGAACGAAACAAGTTTAAATAAAGTTACAAAATTTGATTAGAGTATAATTAAGACAAAGTCAAAAGTTTACAATTTCGACAAAGTTATGTAAATTACAATTTCGATAACATGACAATTTCTATAGATATTTCAATTTGACCACAATTTATATAAATTATGGCAAAATGTCAATTTAGATAGAAATATATCTAATTTATATAAATTGGTAAGTAATTTATATAAAATCTAACACTCTTATACAAGAGGGTAGATGTCCGTTTGTCGAAGTATTTTACACTCTTATACAAGAGTTAAAATACCGAGTTCACTTTTGAGTTGACGAAATTACGTTCGAATCAAATCCTTAAAAGTTATTTAACTTTGAAATCAATTCACACAAGTACGAGGGCTAATTCTGTCAAATCTGAAACTTCCAAAAAGTCGCTGGAAAAGAGAAGGGCTGAAACTGACAATACCGAAATCTAGTGGTGTCCGATATCGCAATTGCTAGACTTGTCCGATATCGCAATTGGGTAAAGATCTCGGATGAAGCTGAAATGCGATATCTGATGAATGTTTCAATTGCGATAATTTTATCGCGAATCGAATTGCGATAATTTTATCGCAAGTGAATTGCGATAGATTCGTCAGAGTCCAATTCCGATAACTATCGCAATCTTATACAAGATTGCGATAAACTTGCTGAATTGCGATAACTCGTCTGGCAGAGCTGGAATTGCGATAAACTGACTGCAGTTTCCAATTTCGATAAAAAGCACTTTTTACCAACTTATTGTCCTTTTGTTACATGCCCACGCTTCCCACTGCCATGCCCATACTTCTTGTAAGTCTTATCTTCACCCACTCACCAACTTTCACCAACTTTGACCAACTCAAATCAATCAAATCTAATACTAAAATATTCACAAACAAATCTTATACAAGATTTTTCATGAAAGTCGATCAAGAAGTGAAGAACAAACCAAACCCAAATCCAAACTTCCACAAGTATATTCGAGTGAAAAACTGATAAAGTTCACAGAAACCAAGTCGTATAACCACAAAACAAACACAACTTAATCCTTAAATTTTTGTGTGGATCGAATAGAATAAAAACACAAAATGTAATTTTTCTAATGAAAGAAAAATAACAATGGGTGTTTTAATCTTTAGGATCAAGCACAAAAATACTCCCTTTGATCTTAGATCTTGCGTACAGTGTTCACAAAAATACAAATGGCCACGTTATGCAGAAACACAACGCAACAAAATATATTCTTTCAACAAGAATCGAACACAAGAACTAACAAAGTCCTACCTTGAAGCTAGGCTCTAGTATAACACCTGTAGAGGTTGACTTCTCTCTTGAAGATGAACCGAACCACCCTCTTTATCACACAAGAACTCGACAAGAACTAGATGACTCACAAACACATATTAAGAACAAGAGAAGTTTATGGATCGTATGGTATAAAATCTAGTCAAATGTATATTAGCTTTGGTGAAGATAATATTACAAAGACAATGGGGAAACACACACACACTCTCTTTCTACACAATGAGGCATACCTAGAGCAGAGTGTGTGTGCGTGAATATGTATGACATAGCCAACCAAAATGGCCTTTGGTGGGCTTTAGATATGGACCTAATGTGGGCTTAATGTTTGCACTATACATATACTTAATTTTACAAACAATACTAATGCTATAAGCCCACTAATCTTAATACATATTATACATGACACATTAATTCTAAATAGCAAATGACCATCTTTTCCTAAATAGCATAAATTAAATGCTAACAGTAACATAGGGAATATAAA
Source organism: Artemisia tridentata subsp. tridentata (assembly GCA_021014915.2). Lineage (NCBI taxonomy): Eukaryota > Viridiplantae > Streptophyta > Magnoliopsida > Asterales > Asteraceae > Artemisia > Artemisia tridentata. The sequence goes on from CP139503.1 coordinate 326,473,667, forward strand.
TTTAACACTATAATTTTGTTTTTTTCCTTTTACAACTTTTCAGTTTTTAGTTTTTCACTATACTTCAATCCACAACTTTTTTGTAAATGAAGTATTAATTTTAGTTTAGGTGTTTAATTTGAAAATAGTTGAGTTAATGTGAGTTATGATAAGGGGTGTGTTTTTTTAGTTAAAGGTGAAAATGTTAAAGCTGATGTGGCGCTGACGTGGCAGTGTGTTAAAGTTTAACTCTGTGTTACCACACCGAGTGCTCTAAGAGCATTGACAGTGGTGAAGAGCTTTGGCTCTTTATTTGGGCCCCACTGGGTAACACATCATTTCAACACTCACACTTCAAAATAACTCCTCACTCATAACAAGTTTCAACAAGCCATTTGGGCCCCACCCACCTCAATTTTATTTTCTTTTCCATTTTTCAAACAAACTAAATTTCATTCATTAAAATAAAATTACAATACGAAAAAAAAAACATATGAAATAAAAACGTACTAAAAAATAAAAAACATACGACAAATAAAAAACACACGAAACTTAAGAAATACCCGCCCGGTCAGTTTGATTATATTTTGCCATTATTTCTTCTTGTTTATGTCGGATGAGAGCGGCTTTACGTTCCGGCAACGTTTCGGGATCAAGCATGAGAAACTCCAACTCATTACACTCCAGTATCCCCAGTTCTTTCTGTTTCTTCACCTCGTACACGGATGTGGCTGCTTCAACTTTGCGTCTATAATCGGAAGATAAAAGATCCGTACAGACTCCCATTGACCCCCCCCCCCCCCCGGTGCTCCCCCCAGCGCTCGACGTCTCCACCGACTTGGCTTTTTTTTTTCGAGTCGATGTTTGCCGGCGGGTCGAGGTCTTGGATCAGGGGCGAATAGTTCGGTGAGATTATCTAGATCAATCGGCTCCGCCGCGTTCCATTTGGGGTATTTTTTCAAAACATGCCACACGTGAACTAGAGTATACTTTTCCCATCAAAGCGTTGACTAAGATTGGTCTTGGCATTCTCGATATGACCAGCCTCATTTTCCCCGCTTCTACTTTGTAAATATTTGTAAATAGCATTGAACTTTTGGCAATCACCGTTAATCCTACTCCATTTCCCCGATATCATATTTTTGGTAAAAGGACAACTTTTTGTAGGCATGTTGAAATCCTCCATAATCTAGTTCTAAAACGCTTCGTCGGATCGGTCATTTCCGATCTTGGCGTTCTGGGAAACTTCGACCCAAGTCTCGGCTAGCAATGTTTCTTCGTCGTGTGACCACCATGTATTCGATCATGTTTGTTCCTCCACGTCATCCTCATCGTCCGCATCGAAATTCACCATGGGTGGTTTTTTTTAAGAATAGAGAATGAGTACGTTATTTCTAGAAGTTGAGACTGTGACTTGAGTGGTTTACCCGACAAAATAATTTAAATTTTAAAAGATTTGATTTCGTTACAAAGAAGTGAAAAACCAATTAAGTACGCGCTTTGTCATTTCTTTTTATCATATAGTAACATTTTTTATTTATAAGTTATAAATTATCATTGACTCATTGTGTGATTTCATTTTCGAGTTTGTATGTTGGTTAAGAACTTAAGATTTAAAATCTCTGCACTCTGTTCCCGAGTATAAAACAGAAAAAAGAGAGATGGAGAGGGAAAAATGAATGAAGTAAAGAAGAGAGGAATAAAAAATTATTTTTTTTATCTTATGTTTCCGAGTTGGAAATAAAAGAGAAGGAAGTAACAAAAAAAGAGCTTTAAAATCAACTTCACTCAATTTCATTCAAATTTGGGAAGTAAATTAGGAGAGTAATTTTGATGTAATTTACTATCTTTTACTTTCCTCTCCTCTCCTAAAAAATCTCAGGAACACAATTTTTTATTTATTACCATTACAAACCTTTCCCTTTCACTCCAAAAAATAAACTCGGGAACAGAGTGTAAATTAGTCAAACTAGCTAATCGATCATTACATTGATGTTAAGAGTTAAGATTCATATTTTTTTGTTCTAGTACCAATGAAAAAATATAGATCGATTGTGTTTGTTCAGAAATTTAATTACTATTAACGTGTTTTTAGTACTTATAAATCATTTTGCTAAAAAAAAAAAAAAAAACAAAAAGAAAAAGTACTTATAAATCATTTATATATGCCCCCATATTTCAAGCCATCTAGAATTCCCAAACGACGTACCCATTTTCTACGTACCTTCCATTTGATTCTCAGTCTTTGGTCTTTCCCAATATATATAAACGTCCAAACTTCTATCACTCGATCTAACGAAACCTTATTCAAAAACATAACTCTTGTAAATCATGGATGATGACACGAGATCAGAACAAAGACTGTCTTTCAGTGACCTACAACTTTTCGCTAACGATGATGAAAATCAAAACCCTATAATTTCTTAGGTTTTTTCGTTGAAGAAACCCTTTCTATTGATACACCAAAGACCGGCATCATCTTCTGTGGAAAAGTGATTGATACCTCGACTGATACCCAAAACCCGAACACAAAAAAGAAAGCAAGTTCTAAGAAGAGCAACAATATTGGTGGTTTACCTAGACGAAATTCTGATTCTTTTTCTAGATTAAATTCTTTTCACGCTTATATCAAGAACGAACAAGTTTCCAAACTAGCGAGTTCTAGCAAATCAAGGTGGCAAGTGTTTGTTGGATCAGATAGGTTTCCTAAAAAAATGGAGTTAAGTGACATACGAAGCAGGCAGCGAAGGGGTAGTCATGGTTCAGAGAAGGACAAAAGGGATGGAAAGTACCGGTTTTCGGGGCTGATTAGGGTACTCGGATGTAATGGTGGATTCAATTATGATGAGAATAAGATGATCAAGAGTTCCCTTCGCTACTTTCCTTCTAGTACACTGAGAGCGGCTTAATTTGAAATCACTAGCTATGAAAGACTTAACATAGTTTATGACAATATTATTAGTTGCACATTAAGGTATTTAAGCTCATAAACGTTATATTCATCCGAAAAATGTTATCTAGTACAATCAAATTTAATGACTATTTTCAACCATGCTTATTATGAACTTCAAGTATTGGAATATATATTACATTTGTTGGCTTGGAATCCAAATTAGATAAACAGAATGAAGTCTAGTTTGAGTAATTTTACTTTATCTTAATTTTTATAAGGATCAGTGTAAGCAGTGGCGGAGCCAGGATTTTGGCATATGGGGGGCAAAATTTTTTTTCACTAAAAGCAGCAAAATCAGCCACAAAAAACAGCTTTCAAACAGCTTAATTTCAGCATCCAAACACTCTAATTACAGCCAAACAGCCTAATTTCAGCATCCAAACACCCTAATTTCAGCATCCAAACACCCTAATTACTGCCAAATAGCCTAATTTCAGCATCCCAAAATTTTGTTGAGGGCAATTTCATTTTTTGGCCGAGGCCAATTTAACTTTTTTCCCGTAAAACCCAAAATTTTGCACTATATAAATTTTTTTTTGCCCAATTTGTTGAGGGCACCGCCCCCCCTAATTGCACTATCCCTCCGCCCCTGAGTGTAAGTGAGTTGATTCGAGCCCTAGCTTCACAAACAGGGACGGAAACAGGACTAAATATTACCGGATGCACAAAAAAATTGAACAGTAATACTAAAAACATATTTCGATGGACCGGGTTCATTTAAGATATCTTTAGGAAAAATCGATGATTTTTTCAAATATTAACATTTCATTGAAAAAATCCATAGGTGCCCGGGCACCTGCGGGAACCCCTTGGCTTCGTCCCTATCCACAAAACTCGGCTCGTATAACATTAGAGAAGATTGACTCCAGTCTCGAGCTATACTTGTTTCAAGCCTTGTTTGTAAAGCTCAGCTCTCGGGTTATTTTCATCATGAAACTTTAATTCATGTATTCCCTAGTTATTTCTAAGAGCATTGACAGGGGTGAAGAGCTTTGGCTCTTTATTTGAGCCCCACTGGGTGGCACATTATTTTAACACTCACATTTCAAAATAACCCCTCACTCATAACAAGTTTCAAAAGCCATTTGGGCCCCACTCACCTCAATTTTATTTTCTTTTCCATTTTCCAAACAAACTAAATTTCGTTCATTAAAATAAAATTACAATACGAAAAAAAAACATACGAAATAAAAATGTACTAAAAAATAAAAAACATACGACAAATAAAAAACACACGAAACTTAAGAAATACCCTCCCGGTCAGTTTGATTAAATTTTGCCATTATTTCTTCTTGTTTCTGTCGGATGAGAGCGGCTTTGCGTTCCGGCAACGTTTCGAGATCAAGCATGAGAAACTCTAACTCTTTACACTCCAGTATCCCCAGTTCTTTCTGTTTCTTCACCTCGTACACGGATGTGGCTGCTTCAACTTTGCATCTATATCGGTAGATAAAAGATCCGTACAGACTCCGATTGACTCCCCCCGGTGCTCCCCCCAGCGCTCGACGTCTCCACCGACTTGGTTTTTTTTTTGGGTCGATGTTTGCTGGCGGGTCGAGGTCTTGGATCAGGGCCGAATAGTTCGGTGAGATTATCTAGATCAATCGGCTCCGCCGCGTTCCATTTGGGGTATTTTTTCAAAACATGCCACACGTGAACTAGAGTATACTTTTTCCCATCAAAGCGTTGACTAAGATTGGTCTTGGCATTCTCGATATGACCAGCCTCATTTTCCCCGCTTCTACATTGTAAATATTTGAAAATAGCATTGAACTTTTGGCAATCACCGTTAATCCTACTCCATTTCCCCGATATCATATTTTTGGTACGAGGACAACTTTTTGTAGCCATGTTGAAATCCTCCATAATCTAGTTCTAAAACGCTTCGTCGGATCGGTCATTTCCGATCTTGGCGTTCTGGGAAACTTCGACCCAAGTCTCGGCTAGCAATGTTTCTTCGCCGTGTGACCACCGTGTATTCGATCATGTTTGTTCCTCCACGTCATCCTCATCGTCCGCATCGAAATTCACCATGGGTGGTTTTTTTTAAGAATAGAGAATGAGTACGTTATTTCTAGAAGTTGAGACTGTGACTTGAGTGGTTTACCCGACAAAACAATTTAAATTTTAAAAGATTTGATTTCGTTACAAAGAAGTGAAAAACCAATTAAGTACGCGCTTTGTCATTTCTTTTTATCATATAGTAACATTTTTTATTTATAAGTTATAAATTACCATTGACTCATTGTGTGATTTCATTTTCGAGTTTGTATGTTGGTTAAGAACTTAAGATTTAAAATCTCAAACAGTCAAGCTAGCTAATCGATCAGTACATTGATGTTAAGAGTTAAGATTCATATTTTTTTTTTCTAGTACCAATGAAAAAATATAGATCGATTGTGTTTGTTCAGAAATTTAATTACTATTAACGTGTTTTTAGTACTTATAAATCATTTTGCTAAAAAAAAAAAAAAAAAAGTACTTATAAATCATTTATATATGCCCCCATATTTCAAGCCATCTAGAATTCCCAAACGACGTACCCATTTTCTACGTACCTTCCATTTGATTCTTTCAGTCTTTGGTCTTTCCTAATATATTTATATATCATGTCACGCATGTATATATAAACGTCCAAACTTCTGTCACTCGATCTAACGAAACCTTATTCAAAAACATAACTCTTGTAAATCATGGATGATGACACGAGATCAGAACAAAGACTGTCTTTCAGTGACCTACAACTTTTCGCTAACGATGATGAAAATCAAAACCCTATAATTTCCTCTCCGTATAATTCTTCTCATTTTAACCAAGATAATTTCTTAGGTTTTTTCGTTGAAGAAACCCTTTCTTTTGATACACCAAAGACCGGCATCATCTTCTGTGGAAAAGTGATTGATACCTCGACTGATACCCAAAACCCGAACACAAAAAAGAAAGCAAGTTCTAAGAAGAACAACAATATTGGTGGTTTACCTAGACGAAATTCTGATTCTTTTTCTAGATCAAATTCTTTTCACGCTTATACCAAGAACGAGCAAGTTTCCAAACTAGCGAGTTCTAGCAAATCAAGGTGGCAAGTGTTTGTTGGATCAGATAGGTTTCCTAAAAAAATGGAGTTAAGTGACATACGAAGCAGGCAGCGAAGGGTTAGTCATGGTTCAGAGAAGGACAAAAGGGATGGAAACCGGTTTTCGGGGCTGATTAGGGTACTCGGATGTAATGGTGGATTCAATTATGATGAGAATGAGATGATCAAGAGTTCCCTTCGCTACTTTCCTTCTAGTACACTGAGAGCGGCTTAATTTGAAATCACTAGCTATGCAAGACTTAACATAGTTTATGATCATATTATTAGTTGCACATTAAGGTATTTAAGCTCATAAACGTTATATTCATCCGAAAAATGTTATCTAGTACAATCAAATTTAATGAATATTTTCAACCATGCTTATTATGAACTTCAAGTATTGGAATATATATTACATTTGTTGGCTTGGAATCCAAATTAGATTAAACAGAATGAAGTCTAGTTTGAGTAATTTTACTTTATCTTAATTTGTATAAGGATCAGTGTAAGTGAGTTGATCCGAGCCCTAGCTCCACAAACAGGGACGGAACCAGGACTAAATATTATCGGATGCACAAAAAAATTGAACACTAATACTAGAAACATATTTCGATGGACCGGGTGCATTTAAGATAACTTTAGGAAAAATGGATGATTTTTTTCAAATATTAAAATTACATTGAAAAAATCCATAGGGTGCCCGGGCACCTGCGGGAACCCCTTGGCTCCGTCCCAATCCACAAAACTCGGCTCGTATAACATTAGAGAAGATTGACTCCAGTCTCGAGCTATACTTGTTTCAAGCCTTGTTTGTAAAGCTCAGCTCTCGGGTTATTTTCATCATGAAACTTTAATTCATGTATTCCCTAGTTATTTCTAAGAGCATTGACAGGGGTGAAGAGCTTTGGCTCTTTATTTGAGCCCCACTGGGTGGCACATTATTTTAACACTCACACTTCAAAATAACCTGTCCCTCATAACAAGTTTCAACAAGCCATTTGGGACTACAACATTCGACCCTTTCGGAGGGGACGTTTTTCCGCTTTCGGCGGGGACATGTCCCCGCAAATACCTTTTCGCCGAGGACAAGTCACCGCCGAAACGTTACCGCCGAATGCTCGCCGCTGATACTTTCGGCGGCGACGTTTCACAACTTTAAGCGGTGACACGTGGGGCCCACCGCCTTTTTGCTGGTCAAATGTTGTCCAGCGTGGCAGCATGTTTTGGCGGGGACACATCCCCGCCGAAAAGTATAACACATTATCAGAAAGTCAATTAATCATCCGATTATTATAATTAATTATCTCTTTTGGCGGGGACACATCCCCGTCGAAAATGGTTTTTACTGTTGGTTTAACTTCTTTCTGCGGGGACGTGTCTCCGTCAATAATATTAAACACCAATATCTGTTTTAACCTTTTGGCGGGGACATGTCCCCGCCAAAAGCATCTGACCCATTTTGCAGTAAATTGCTGCAAAATGGGTAATTCCAGGTTTTTTCCGGAATTTTTTCAGAAAAAACCTACCAAATGCAGCCTATTGCAGAACCTGTTTTTACAATAACATCCCCAACAACAAATTCACTAAACATACAACAACAACAAACCCAAATTCGCTAAAAATAATATTAATTCAAATTCGCCAACTTCGCTAAACATAGAACCTGTTTTTACAATAACTATCCAAATTCGCTACAAGATAAACATATGAATCCAAATTCGACAAAAATGGTTCAAAAACCGTGATCACATGATATTCTACAAAACTATACATAAGCTAGCTAGCTATCCGCAAAATGGGGTGGCTCATGACCTCCATCCCCACCGTGGCTCGTAGCTATAACATCTGCCATCTGTAAACGTACTAGTACAAGAACATAGAAATTAGTGAAGAAACACATATACACATATATATACACACATTCAAATAAATAACAATATATACAAAAAAAGATAATAATAAATAATTAAATAAATAAACACATTTAACAACTCAATAACAATTTCATTCAAATAAGTGTCGTTTAACAAATTACAATTTGAGATCAATCTCCCACATCACTAAGATAAAAATCATCATTATTAGTGTGAGCTTCATCTTCACGATCGACGTGGTCTTCATCATCAGATGCTAAATCATGAGGAACGTGGTCATCATAATCAATATCATCGTCGTCGTCGACATCAGTGATAATTGGTGGTAGTGGTGCCTCAACTTCCGCTGGCTCGACATCATTATTTATGGTGTTATAATTCAAGTTATCCAACTCAGCAGCGAGTGTGACATGTGATGAGCTGTTGTCATGTACAACATCTTGATTGTCTTCTACCACGATGATATCCGGGTTCCAAATCTTTCGATGATAAGAATCTTGGACGGCCTTCCAATTACCACGTTTACCCGTGAAATCAAGGTAAAAGACTTGTGTTGCTTGTGTTGCAAGAATGTATGGTTTATTTTGAAACGATACACGGTCTGTCATAATTTGTGTAATGTTATTTCTATATGTACAACGTTTTATGCGACCCTCGTTATTAGTGTCGAACCATTTGACTTTGAACAGCACAACCTTGAACGGAATATACAAAAGCTCGAGAATTTCTTCAAGCTGGCCATAATACATTCCTCCACTAGGATTAGGAGTTGAAATTCCGCTGTTTTGAGTTGAACGATGTAAATCACGGTCGTGTACGATAAACTTCACACCGTTGACTACGCAAGAGTCGACTGAGACTGCAGTCCATGCTGGTCCACAAGCCAAAGCGAATAACTCGGAAGTACAACTTGGGTCATTCTTTACTTTTAATTCACGAACCTATGAAAAAGTTAAGAATAGATATAGATGAGTAATAGTCGTTATTTTTACAGGGTAATACATACAATAAGTCTACCTTGTTCCCAAACCAGCGAGGAAATCCTTCTTGTATGTCATTGCCAGGAAATGCCCTGTAAATGTTCATGATATTAGAATAAGTCGTCGAATAATAACTTACGTAAAACACATTTTGAAATAAAACGCGTACCTCTCGTACTCGTTCACGTACGGGTCGATTTCATGACTGTTGTGTAGTACATACCATACTACTTTCTGCATTGTGTCTGGTTGAACCCGAATCAATGATTGTCTACCATTCAGTTTACAGATTGATCGAAACACCTGAAATTGACTTGTTGGGCTTGGACCGTCCTCATTCCGCAATATAACCCTCCGCTATTGAACCTTCAGGCTTAGCTTTATTTCTGACATAATTCTTGAGCTTTTTCATGTATCTTTCAAATGGATACATCCACCTCATGTAAACAGGCCCGCCTTCAATAGCCTCTTCGGGTAGATGAATAACCAAGTGAATCATAATGTCAAAAAAAGCAGGAGGATATATTTGCTCGAAACTGCACAAAATATTGATGAGTTGTTCTTTAGCTTTCAACATGTCATCCACCATCAAAGTTCGAGCGCATATTTGTTTGAAGAATGAACAAAGCTCGATTATTGGTGTTGCGGTGGTTTGGTCCTTCAAGTAATTTTGAAGTCCAGCAGGAAGCAACCGCTGCATCATTATGTGACAGTCATGAGCCTTCAAGCCTGTTATGTTGCTATCATTGTCGGTCACTTTATGCTTAAAGTTAGATCCGAACCCATCAGGTAGTTAACACTTGATGAATTGACAAAAATATGATATTAGAGTAAATCTTCGAAATTAATAACGCGAATTGAATTGGAACAAATAAATTTTGAAATAAAACGCGTACCTTTGATGAATTGACAAAATTGTTTTCTTTCTTCAGCTGTGAAAGAGTACGTGGGATGAGGCTTAGAGCACTTCCCGTTTCCTTTGTTGACGAGCCACAACTCTTCACGAATTTGCAAATTTTCTAAGTCTTGTCTTGCCTTGTTGGTGTCTTTTGATTTGTCATTCATTAACAAAGTACCCAACACACTCTCACACACATTTTTTTCGATATGCATGACATCTAAATTGTGTTTTAGTGTAAGAAAAAACCAATACTTTAGTTCGTAGAAAATGGATACTTTAGTCCAATTCAATTCGCGATGATGATCACGTTTTTTCTTCGCACCCCCAAAACTTGGATGTTTCCCCGGGATACGTTTAGGCAATCTCCTAAGTTGATTCAAGATGACATCACTGGTAAATTTTCTAGGAGGTTGTCTATCATCGAACGCAGTATAGAATGCCCTTTTATTTTTCCGCCATTTATTGGTCGTGTTTAAGAATCTTCTGTGACCAACATAAGCGGTTTTGCTTAACACGCGAACAGATGGAGTGTCTATATTACATGTCGGACATGCCAAGTAACCTTGCCCACTCCACCCAGACAAACTACTTCGAGCGGGAGAGTCATTGATAGTCCATAAAAGCGCTGCTCTCATACAGAATTCAGTGCCAGTGACATCATCCTTAGTCATGACTCCATCTTTCCATAAACTCTTTAGGTCTTCAATCAAAGGCCTCAAGTAAATATCTATGTCCTTCCCGGGTGATTTAGGGCCCGGAATTAACAACGTCAACATAAGAGAAGTCTCTCTCATACATATCCAGGGAGGCATATTGTATGTTGTTAATATGACCGGCCACATGCTGTAAGACTGACTAAGGTTGCCGTACGGATTGAAACCATCAGCAACCAACCCTAATCGGACGTTTCTTTTTTCATAGGAAAATTCTTTTGAATACTTCATGTCAAATTTCTTCCATAATTGACCATCAACCGGGTGTTGCATCTTACCGTCCTCCGTAGACTGCCCAGAAGCATGCCAAGTCATATGTTTTGCAGTGTGTTTAGACTTGTACAAACGTTGTAGTCTAGGAATGATAGGAAAGTAACGCAACACCTTGTTAGGAACTTTCTTCCCGAGTGTGTTCTTGTCTTTCCATCTACTAGCATCGCAGATGGGACAATTCTGTAAATCTTCGTTACCCACCCCCCGATATAAAAAACAATCATTTACACAAGCATGTATGGATTCGTATCCTAACCCGATCGTTTTATATGTCTTATTTATTTCATAGTATGACGATGGGAGTTTGTATCCTAGAGCGGGCGGGAAACATTCCTTGAGAAATTTGAGGGTTTCGTTAAATGTGGTGTCACTCATTTTACCTTTGACCTTGATGTTCGTAAACTTTGCCATAAAGTCCAATGAAGACATCCAATTACAGCCCGGGTATAGTGGCTCGTTGGAAGTGGCGAGCAACTCTTCAAACTCGTTACGTTGAGGAAGTGTCGTTGCTTCAGTTGGCTCATTGCTTGTCTCGCCAATATTTCCTTCAGTTGGCTCATTTTGTTCGTCATTCGGATAAATATCATGAAGGAACTCAGCAATGTCACTCCCATACTGATTCGTGTTGGGTACTATTGTCTGGACATCCGGTTCACCGTGATTATACCATTTCGTATAACTTTGGTCCCAACCGTATGAGTGTATGTGACCAAACAAATCTTCGTGCTTTATCCAACCAAAGTTATGACAATTATTACATGGACATTTTACATTCCCATCAATATTCACAAACGACTTGCAATGCTCGCAAAAAGCTTTAATACCTTTTAGAAATTCGATGCTAACACGAGATTTAGGGACCCAACTCTTATCAATTGGCATAACTGCGTTTAAATGATGCAATAAATAATTATATAGAATTAAACATGTTCACAAAAACCAACACGTAAATACATAAAGGTGGAATCACGAGTTGTGCGTTTTGTTTACCTAATCCAACTATGGAAGGCAATCCTAACCCACTCTTTGAATGTTTCATCTCATATACGAATGCGTATAACTGAATTTACTACTTGAGAAAATTTCGGCAGCATTTCCCTCAACTCCCCAAATATGTGCATTAAAGACATATTCGTAGGAGTAAAGGGAAACACTGTCGAAATTTTCCACAATAGTAAATCAATTTACACATTCATATCCTAATATGAGACAAAACATTCAAAGCAGATCCCAAACAGGGGACTGTCGAAATTATTCTAATAAATAATTTCGGACGGTTTTTCTATGGGTTGATTAACTTCGGACGGGGACTTTTCGAAATTAATCACTAAATTCCTAAAATCATTGACAATAGTCTAACACAATCAAATTCCATATAATTAACCAAACACAAAAAAAAAAAAAAAAAAAAAAAAAAAAAAAAAAAAAAAACCGTACTGATTGTGGTCTTGGCTCTCGGCTAGCTGGTCTTGACAGAAGGCTGGTCTCGGCTCTCGACTCTCGGCTTTCAGTTGGTCTCGACAGCAGACTGTACCAACCATAAAACCAATAATACTCAAAATAATAACTACTAACAAAACCTTGTAATAAGCACTAAACAAATAATCGAATACACTCATCTAACAGCAACATTTATAAACTAACTTCTAATTTCTTCAGAGTGTACTTATCGCCCTCCTTAACATTTTCGCCCTCCTTAACATTTTGCTGCCTCAACATTTATAAACTAACTTCTAATCTCTACAATAACATGTAAACTACAAATTTCGTCCTTGCATTTTTTCGGTTGGCAGTTAACTAAATATCCACCTAATTCATCTCTATACATTCCTAACCCTAACTGAACCAACAACCAAAAAAATGGTAATACTAACCAACAACCAATGCATTAGACTGTACAAAAAAATGGCTTCGATTCTCCGCTTGGTCTCGACAACAGATCCTGTACAAAAAAAATTAACAAAATAATTAATAGAGTGTGGGTGTGAAAACACATTTATAGCAAGTTAACATATTGCAAAAATTAAAAAATAACAATGGCAGCAGAAGCAGCAGACGCAGCAGAGGAGAGGTGCGAGTGTGGGTGTATTGTGGTGGAGATGATGGTGCTGTGGTGGTGGTGGAGATGGTGGTGCTGTGGTGGTCGTGGAGATGCGAGTGTGGTGGAGATGATGGTAGCAGCAGCAGCAGCAGAGCAGAGAAGAAGATAGATGAGTTTTTTTTTTTTTTTTTTTTATTTTAAGTGTTACAGATCTGATAATAATAGAGGGTGGGTGTGAAACAGACTTTCGGCGAGGACAAGTCCCCGCTAAAAGTCTTAATTATTCGGAAAATCCTTAGGCGGGATAAAGTAAATGCTACGAGGGAAAATCAATTTTTTTGGTGAAAACTCTTTTATATTATTGTAACTAACTAAAATCAATATTAATTCTTTTAAATTTAACTAAAATTTTTCTAAATCATATTTAATTACTTTAAAACTTTTTAAAATTATTTACATCACTTTTACCTAATAAAATTAAATCATTTATACTTAATTTAAATCATTTAAAATTATTTTTAAAACATTTTAATTAAATTAAATCACTATTAAATCATTTAAATTTAATTTAAATATTTTGTAAATCATCTTTAATTAATTTAAAACTTTTTAAAATTATTTACATCATTTTTAACTAAGTTAAGTCATTTATACTTAATTTACATCATTTTTAACTAAGTTAAACGAATGAGTCGATATGATACGGTTGTACACGAGATGTTAAACGAATGAGTCGATATGATACGGTTGTACACGAGATGTTAAACGAATGAGTAGATATGATACGGTTATACACGAGATGTTAAACGAATGAGCCGAGATGATACGGTTGTACACGAGATGTTAAACGAATGAGTCGATATGATACGGTTGTACACAAGATGTTAAACGAATGAGTCGATATGATACGGTTGTACACAAGATGTTAAACGAATGTGTCGATATGATACGGTTGTACACAAGATGTTAAACGAATGAGCCGAGATGATACGGTTGTACACGAGATGTTAAACGAATGAGTCGATATGATACGGTTGTACACAAGATGTTAAACGAATGAGCCGATATGATACGGTTGTACACAAGATGTTAAACGAATGAGTCGATATGATACGGTTGTACACGAGATATTTAACGAATGAGCCGAGATGATACGGTTGTACACGAGATGTTAAACGAATGAGTCGATATGATACGGTTGTACACAAGATGTTAAACGAATGAGTCGATATGATACGGTTGTACACGAGATATTTACCGAATGAGCCGAGATGATACGGTTGTACACGAGATGTTAAACGAATGAGTCGATATGATACGGTTGTACACAAGATGTTAAACGAATGAGTCGATATGATACGGTTGTACACGAGATGTTTAACGAATGAGCCGAGATGATACGGTTTTACACGAGATGTTAAACGAATGAGTCGATATGATACGGTTGTACACAAGATGTTAAACGAATGAGCCGATATGATACGGTTGTACACAAGATGTTAAACGAATGAGTCGATATGATACGGTTGTACACGAGATGTTTAACGAAAGAGCCGAGATGATACGGTTGTACACGAGATGTTAAACGAATGAGTCGATATGATATGGTTGTACACAAGATGTTAAACGAATGAGTCGATATGATACGGTTGTACACGAGATGTTTAACGAATGAGCCGAGATGATACGGTTGTACACGAGATGTTTAATGAATGAGCCGAGATTTTCGTAAATTCTTTTGGCGGGGACATGTTCCCGCCAATAAATGATAAACCTTATCCTCTTTAATCTCCAGAAAATCTTATCCAAAATCTTATCATCTACAAAAAATCTAAAATCTTATCCTCTTTAATATCAAATAAATGATAAACCGTATCCCCCATCACCACCTTATATTCTCTCCCTCTCTCTCACAACACCTGATAACACCAAACCTGATAACACCAAACCTCTTATCTTCACACCAATTTCAAAATCTGAGATGGATCGATATAATCCTTTTATGTGTAATTGTGGAACAGGAAATATAAAAAAAAGAAAATCACATCAAAAAGATACATTTGGATTGGAATATTATGCATGTCCTCTTTCGAAGGTGAACAATTATACATTTCTTATTTATGTAAATATACAAAAAATCATATAATTACATTATTTATGTGACAGCCAAGAGAAAAAGATCATGGATGCGGCTATTTTATGTGGAAGAGTGACTTTGATGAGCAGTTACGACTAACTTCTTCTGCTTCAACATCTCACGGTTCTGGATCTGCACCAACAGGGTGCTCAAACTGTAATGAAAAAGATCTTAGGATAAATATGCTGGAGGCACAAAAGCAGGTGCTAGAGACAAGAGTACGGATGCTGGAGGCAAGACTTGAAATGACAACGAATCCCGACGACCCGAACCACGCATGTCAGTCGGCTGCAATACTCCGTGAGCTGTTAGGTGACATGGACAATCTTCATATGTAATGTTGTTGTTGTTGTTGTTTAATAAAATGTTGTTGTTGTTGTTGCAACCATGACCATTTTGGTTAAAAGAAGTTGGTTAACAGCAACCCACAAGGGCCGTTTGGTTTATGCTGTTTGGTTAACAGCTTATCTTGTTCTAGTTTGAAAGATGCAATTCCTAACTATATGGTTTAACGAATGAGCCGAGATGATATGGTTGTATACGAGATGTTGTTGTTTGTGTTGTTGTTGTTGTTTAATAAAATGTTGTTGTTGTCCAAACAGGGCCGTTTGGTTTATCCTGTTTGGTTTATGTTGTCCAAACATGGCCATTTGGTTTATGCTATTTGGTGAACAGCAGCCCACATACGAGGGCCGATTGGTTTATGCTGTCCAAACAGGGCCGTTTGGTTAACAGCAGCCCACAAGGGCCGTTTGGTTTATGCTGTTTGGTTAACAGCAGCCCAAAAGGGTGTTTGGGTTTATGAGCTTATTTGAAGGAACAATATCACAATTAACAATCACGAAGGCAAACATTTTATTTAAAACACGTAAGAGTTCTCAACCACATACATTTCATACAGACTCAAACGAAACAACACACGATACTTCTTGCTTTGCTAGAACTTGCACGAAAGTATTAACAAACATCGCCCATTCATTTTTTTTTGCTGCTACTTCCCGCTTTGCTAGAACCTGCACCATCTTTTCCCTTCCTTGCTTTCCTTTGCTTGATATGTTCAAACGTATCTTCGAGATTTGTTACCCTATTTCCCAGATCATCAAGTTTGGTGTCCAACGTGCTTTCAGCTTCATCGTCAGCTTGAGCGTCCAAATACTCTTTGTAGTACGGCTTTTTCCTCAACCATTCCAGAATCCGGTCTCTCATCCACGGTGCACAGTTCTTATAAGAACCATATTCATCAATAATTTCAGAGCCATATTCATTAAGAACTTCATCAAAGAGGAGCATCGACGATAAAACCTTTGACCACTCCTCTTCCGGCGAGTAACCATCCATTGTTATGTGTGTTTTGTGGGAATTAGTGATTTAGTTATTTGTGTTTTGCCGGTCTCTCATCCACGGTTAGGTTATATATAAGTAAAACCTTGGTGGGAAAAATTGGCACCAGTCCTTTTGGCGGGGACATGTCCCCGTCGAAAGGCGTAAAATGTTGCCGGGATAAAGCTAGCTATTTAGGAGGGAAAAAACTTAACAGTTTTGGCGGGGACATGTCCCCGCTGAAAACTGATAACTGTTCAGCTACACTTTTTGCGGGGACGTGTCCCCGCCGAAAGGTATAGCGGAAAAAAAACGCGGGAACAATTAAGCGCTCCAAATTTGGTCAAACTTTGACAAATATGATAAGAGTTTTCGGCGGGGACATGTCCCCGCTAAAAACTAGCGTTGAATATTTAGTAAACGGTCAGCGAGACTTTGTGCCAGCTCAGCAAAGTTTTTGTCTTTTAGCGACTTTCAGCGGGGACATGAGCGTCCCCGCCGAAACCTTTCTCACCCGTTCTCTCTTTTGTTGTAGTGTGGGTCCCACCCACCTCAATTTTATTTTCTTTTTCATTTTTCAAACAAACTAAATTTCATTCATTAAAATAAAATTACAATACGAAAAAAAACGTACTAAAAAATAAAAAACATACGACAAATAAAAAACACACGAAACTTAAGAAATACCCGCCCGGTCAGTTTGATTATATTTTGCCATTATTTCTTCTTGTTTCTGTCGGATGAGAGCGGCTTTGCGTTCCGGCAACGTTTTGGGATCAAGCATGAGAAACTCTAACTCTTTACACTCTAGTATCCCCAGTTCTTTCTGTGTCTTCACCTCGTACACGGATGTGGCTGCTTCAACTTTGCGTCTATAATCGGAAGATAAAAGATCCGTACAGACTCCGATTGACTCCCCCCGATGCTCCCCCCAGCGCTCGACGTCTCCACCGACTTGGCTTTTTTTTTTGGGGTCGATGTTTGCCGGCGGGTCGAGGTCTTGGATCAGGGCCGAATAGTTCGGTGAGATTATCTAGATCAATCGGCTCCGCCGCGTTCCATTTGGGGTATTTTTTCAAAACATGCCACACGTGAACTAGAGTATACTTTTTCCCATCAAAGCGTTGACTAAGATTGGTCTTGGCATTCTCGATATGATCAGCCTCATTTTCCTCGCTTCTACGTTGTCAATATTTGTAAATAGCATTGAACTTTTGGTAATCACCGTTAATCCTACTCCATTTCCCCGATATCATATTTTTGGTACGAGGACAACTTTTTGTAGCCATGTTGAAATCCTCCATAATCTGGTTCTAAAACGCTTCGTCGGATCGGTCATTTTCGATCTCGGCGTTCTGGGAAACTTCGATCCAAGTCTCGGCTAGCAACGTTTCTTCGTCGCGTGACCACCGTGTATTCGATCATGTCTGTTCCTCCACGTCATCCTCATCGTCCGCATCGAAATTCACCATGGGAGGTTTTTTTTGAAGGTTTCGCGACTCGTTTTCCTTTACGCCATGCTTCACGGGTGTCTTGTGATGGGGGTTGTGGTATTTTGAGTTGTGATTGTGATGGTTGTGATTCCAAGAATTGTGGTTGTGATAGTTGTGATTGAAAAAATTATGGTTGTGATTGAAAAAATTGTGATTGTGATTGTTGTGGTTGAAAGAATTATGGTGGCGTATTTCTTGGATATTGGAAATTTTGAAATCCTTGTTCTTGGTTTGATGATACGCAAATTGATACATTTGCTCGGGTGTCATTTGCGTACCAAACGAAAGAATCTGTTGCGAGGAAGAATTTGAGTTTTGTGACGATTGGGTAGACGGCTTCGAGGGGTTCGAGGAAGACGAGTATTTTTGTGGGTTATAGTTGACAAGAGAAGTAAAATAGCCGTCGTTTGGACTTTGAGAGACCTTTTTTTTTTTTTTTTTTTTTTTTTTTGGAGATATTGAAAGTAATATGTGTCTTTGGCAAGGTTATAAATAGCGCGAGGCGTGGCGTGGCGGCATGACCAAGCCTCACGTCTTTGCGGCCAAGGCGAAGCTTTTGCATTTATAAGGCGTGGCATAAGGCGGCACAAAATGTGAAAATATTTATATATTCAGGGACGGAGCCAAGGGGGTTCCAGCGGGTGCCCAGGCACCCCATGGATTTTTTCAATATAGTGTTAATTTTTTAAAAAAATATCGACTTTTCTTAAAGTTATCTTAAATGCACCCGATCCATCGAAATATGTTTCAAGTATTAGTGTTCTATTTTTTTTGTGCACCCGGTTATATTTAGTCTTGCTTCCGTCCTTGATCGAGTTTACAAAAAGACGTGACATAAGGCGGCGTGGCGGCATGATCAAGCCTCACGCCTTTGCGGGGCCTTTGCGGGGCTTTTACGAGCCTTTTAGAACCATGGTCTTTGGTACAGAAGTGTGTGAAATTTTTTGTTAAAATTGTGTGTTATTTACTTATTTATAGAGTGTGTAAAAAAGGGTTTATTTAAAAAAAAAATAATAATAAAAATTATTGAGTTTTAAAAATTTTAGCCGTTAGAAACCGTTACTTCAAAAAGTTCTTTGTCTTTTTCTTCGTCACTTCCCCGGCGAGACCACAAACGGCGCGACCAAGTGGCATGGTTGCGAGCTACGGCGAGGCTCCACGTTGGAAACGGCAAAGCCACTCGCCACAACACTCAACCCTCTAAGAGATGAACTGACAAATAGTATATAGTATAATATAATATCTCAATCAAATTTTAGTACTACATTTCTTCATATTTGTACCAACTAGAACAAAAGAGATGAACTGACACGAATATAATATCTCAATCAAATTTTATTGTCAAAGTTTGCATAGCATAGGTTAAGGAAGGGTCAATTTGTTAAAAGTTTTTTGACTCATAGTATATAGAACATTTCCAGGTTATCTAGAAATATCAAACGTCGACCATTTGTCTATGTTCCTCCCCAGTATACACTATTTTTTTTCTTAACGACTACCTTTTGGGTTTTTTTCAAGTCGATTCCTTTTTACTTGGAAAAAAAATATAGTCATAACGACAACAATGCGATGATCAAGCGAATGTCGAGATGGACATGCATGACTGACTACTTATAAGGAATTCAAAGGCGTTTAGAGTAGTCTACACGATCACTACTTGTTAACGAACCTTTGCATGATTTTTAAGCCAAATTTAATTTCAAAATTTTATATCCATAATACATTAAACATTATTGTATAGCAATTAGCAGGTTTAATTCTGTTATAAACACAATAACAACTATTTTTTAAGTTAATTTTCATTTTAGGTATAATGCATTATAGTAGCACTAGCAGGGTACCTGCGCGTTAAATAAAAATAAGCGGTAAAAAATGTTTTTCAGTTTTATATTTTCCGATACAATAACTTGATGACAATTTATGTTTCAATAAAAATAAGCGCTGTTAAACTAACTTATATAAAAACTGTAGATTATTTACGTGATGTTGCGATAATACAAAAACGGTAGTTGATAATATTATGAAAGTACGAGGTCAAATTTGTTGACAGTGACTTATAGTAGTAAGTGAGTAGGCCGGAGACAATGTCAATTAATTACATTTACGAGGTATAAAAATACACACCTGCTAATCACTAAACATGGAGTATATTTCTAATATTTTATATTTTTCGCACCATATAGTTTTGAAAGGTAACATGTTAAATAAATTAGTTCTAAAAAAAAATACACCTTCTACATTTTGTTATTTGTTAAACTTGTTGGTATTGTTCAAATATTGTTTTATTATATTTGTCTAGCATAGGTGTGAGATTTTAGTAAAAGAGTGTTTGTAAATGCAAATAAAACTCATTTGTTATAAAATCATGTGAAGTTAACTATAAAAAGAGATATTTAATTAACCATGTATATATGAGTAACCTCACATATATTAATCATAGACTTAGCACTTTGCACTTTTACATCATTTGGTTTTAATAAATTCGTCCCAATTTTTATAGAAAACATTTATTTTGTTTTTGCGGTTGATTTTTTATGAAAATTTCAAAAAGTGTCTTGATTGGTTCTCGATGACACTCTTACGATTAAATATTTTACGAACTTTGTAACTCATTCTAACAATTTCAATTCTACCGTTTTCTTTTTTTTACATAAGAAAGTATACAATTTCAAAATAAATAATAAATGAAGTATCAAAATGTTGTGAAAGATAATTTAATACAATCATTTGTAGTATGTACATGATGCATTAACACTTGTATTGCTTAAAAATGCAATAATTAGTATATTACAAAATTTATTAAAGAAAATGTTATTCATTCATTATATGTAGAGGAATGCTAGACTCACATCAGAATTATACAAAAAGAATTTAAACGCTGATGTGTCAGAGAATGTTGGTCTCATCATAAAGAATAGAGAGAAAATATAACAAAATAGACCAATCACTTTCTGACAAATAAATTTGTGGATTTTTTTTGTGTAATCCTTATTTGAGTCTAGTATTCCTCTTATATGTAATATAAATAATTTTATAACTATCCGACCTGTTAATAATTAATTATCTATTTTAATAATTTAATGTGTATAGGGAGTGTTTGGCTAAGCTTATTAAACGTAAGCTCATTTGGGCTATTTTTGATAAGCTCCAATTTTGTGGCTTATTTTGAGATTTGTCGGCTTATATAAGTTTATTATGATATGATAAACTTATAAAAGACGACAAGTCTCAAAATAAGTCGTAAAATTGGGGCTTATAAAAAATAAGCCGGGAATATAATGATATTGTTGCCGCCAAGAAGGCGAGAGTCCGAGGATACAACGCCTCGCTTGGGGAACAAGTTTAACCCAGAAAATTAGGATTATGGGTAGCTTCCAATATGCTTGGTGAATTAGGAGAGATATATTCAGTTAAAAGACTATAGATATGAGTAGCTTCCAAGGCAACTAGTCAAACGTTTTTTTCTTCATGGCTTTTCTTGCTTTCAATTCATGAGATAAGAGAACCACTTTATTAAAGACTTTAGGGGCATTATCTTTAGTCTAGATGTGTCAAAATTTTCAATCGTGTACAACATATAAACTTTCAATAAACACCGTACGGGTAAAGTGACAATCTCTAAAAGATATATAATTCAGATTTTCAAAGACTTGAATGTAACTCTATAACTAAATAAGTAGTCACTGAATGCGTATGTAACTCTATAACCAAATAAGCATACGTACGATAACATGTCTAGATATTTAACATTTAAAAAACTAAGTAATCAAAATTTTTTATCTAGTTGGGTTGTGAAGGTTTCTAAGTTCTAACCCAGACCAAGGTTGGGCTTCGCCTACATCATATCATGCCATCATGGTTGCTGAACCAATTTACAATCTGGTCAACTGTCAACACTTTTAGCAAGTTAATTTATTTTGAACAAATTTGGCTTGTTAAATGCAACATTGTTGGAATTATTTTATCTTTGGTAAAACGATAATGGACGTGTCGTAACCTGTTTCTTTCAAGTAGTAATTTTCATACATTTAGAGAATTAGAGTTAATCGAAAACTTTTAATTCTTGGTTTCACTTTTTGTAAGTGTTTAACTAATAAAACATACGATTAGTCGATTATAAAACGTAGAAAAGTAAATATAATGTTCACAAATGCTTTTAATTTTTGGTTACACTTATTTAGAGTTAATTGAAAACTAGGGCGGTTTGATTAATTTTTTCATTAAGTCGTGTTAATTGACAGGTGACTTAATATAGAGACTCCCACTTGTCACTTTTTATTTTAAGTCATTTATTTTAATTAAGTGAAAAACATACAACTTTTCACATGACTTATAAATTAAGTTTTTTTATATTAAGGCAATTAAATTGAAATCAAACATCACCTTAATATACTTAAACTGCACATTATAACTTTTATTTCTCTAAAAGCATTTGTGAACATTATGTTAACTACGTTTTTGTTTGTATTGAGAAAAAACCCAAAGTTTTATTAGTTGTGATATTAGGTATTATTTCATGAAGGTTTAATTATGCAGTTGTTGTCAAATGGCCTTCTCCGGCGGCTTTGCCTTCTAGTCCCATGCATTACAACAAGTACACCATTCAAGACTTTTATTTATTTATTGTTTTTGGTCTTTCTAAATAACATATTTATCATATATATCCTATACCTGTTCAAAAATGAAAAGATCATAAACATACAATATAGAAACATGAAAACAAACCCTATGGAGGAATACAAGGATGATGAAGCAGATGAGACACTTTCGTTGTCCGATCTCCATATGGATGACACCGATACCACTCGTTCAGAAGAAGTAACGACTCAAACTAACTTCTTTCAAGAGTTCTTTGGGTTCGATGGGGATGAATGGACTCCAAACACTTTAGAAAACACTTCACCAAGAAAACTAGTGTCGTCCACACAGCTCGTCTTAGATGTTAACGTAACAAAGCCAACAACGACGAAGAAGGAGAAAGCAAACCCCGTGTTTAGGTCAAATTCGGGCTCCTTTAAATACATGCGTTTCAAAATGGCTTCTAGCACAGGCAGTTGGAGGTCGAAATCTTTATCCGTTATGGCATCTAAGAGCAAGTCAAGGTGGCAAGTGTTTTTGTCTGGATTTGGATCAAGCAAGTTTCCAACAAAGATGGATTTGGATGACATAAAAAGTAGACAACTTCGCTCTGAGAGTACAACAAACGCGTGTCAACATGTCAACGTTGAGCGAGTTAGCAAGGAGGAGGCGACTGGTGGCCAGAGAACGAGTGGGATGAAAGTGTGGTGGCGGCTGGTTGATGTTTTGGGATGTGGTGGCGGATATGAGAAAGACAACAAGGTGGCTGTTTAAGTTAGCTAGACATCAATCCGTTATATAATTTATGGTGTTAAATTGTAGTTATTTCACTTGTAAATTAATCTTTTTTGTTCAAGAATTAAGTACTTTTGTGAGAAATTTAAATCATTAGTCGTTTTTAGCATGTAATTCAATTTCATGTTTGCTTTTTTATATACCATTAATTATTATCTTCATAATATAATCCTGTGGACATCTAATAGTTTGTATTCAACAAGAAAAATGAAAGTTTATTTATCATTATTACTTTGTTACTTAGTTTTACATTCATGAATCTACAAAATGACTAAAAAAGAGTAGTGATAAGCGATAATCTAAAATAAACAAATTTTATATTATCGAAAAGACATAAAATAAACAAAATATATTAATCTTTGGGTGTGTTTGGCAAAAATTGTTGGTGCTGGTGCTGGCGCTGGTGCTGATGCTGGTGCTGAAAAAGATTAAAAACATAGATTTTTTTTTTTTTTTTTTTTTTTTTTTTTTTTTTTTTTTTTTTTTTTTAGTGTTTGGCAAACTAGCTGTAATTGTAGATTAAAAGTGTAAAATGACGTAATTAGACATACAAATAACAAACCCAACATGAATAAGAATAGTAAATAAAATTATTGATATAAATCATAAATATGTAGCATTGCATGAAAATTCATGTAAAAATACAAACAACGTTAAAATGATCTTAAATTATCATCCACGATGTGCATTCCATATTAAAGTAGCAAAATCGCAAGTTGCAATTACGTTGAAAGTAGGCACCCCTTTTCTACCTATATAGGGTACTTGTTGATTCTTGTCATGTTTACAAGTGGAAGATTAATATTGATAAGAGTTCAATACATATATATTTCTATCAGCGGATTCAGTTTGTGATCTCTAATAAGCATTTCCTAATGACAGTGTTCAAGATGATAAAAAAGAAATCAAGAGGATAAAGAAAATACGTGACTAGCTTGATGGCCGTATGTTTTGTGGCTGTGAAAGTAGGGTTTTATTATGATTTATAATGAATATGGGTTTTTTGAAGGTTAAAATGGTAATTATACAAAGCATAAAATAAGTTAATTAAAAGCTTTACAAAGCATAAAATAAACTTATTTCACATAAGTGTAAAACAACACTTTTTTAAAAAACGTTTTTGACTTTCTGGCCAATTAATTCACGAGATTTGAACCTATCGTCATACGGACTCAAACCAAAAGGTTAGCGTGACCAATTTAGAATTTTTCGCACCTAACAAGAATTAAAAAAAAAAAAAAAAAACTAGCAAATTGCAAAGGAACAAAATTACACTATGGAAAGAGTGTTACAAAGATTGTTAAGCTATTTAATCCGGTTTATATAACAAACATTTCCTATGGTTAATTTTCAAAAGAAAAAGAACATTCATATGTCTATTAATTGTAGGAGAAAAGTACGTTGTTGCTGAATACAAGTTCTTTACTCGATACGAAAATATCAAACGCTTAATTTTGTTGTTGGGATGACCGCATCAAAGTAAAGAATATTTTACATTCAATAGTCATTTTAAAAAAGGAACATGCTAAACATAGCCCTAAACGCTAAGTATAAAACATTAGGACATGCATTGAATGTTTGTATCTTAATAATAAACTATCCACCTCTACATACAACTGCTCCCAACCAATCTAATGTACAACCACATTTGCATCTTTTAACATTTAAATGTAGTCCTTAGGACTACAAATAGCGAAACCTTTAAAAATAACTCTTTCTACTTGTATCCCAACTTAGTCAAGTTTGATACTCCCTTCGTCCCATATTAAGTGTCTATAATGAAATCTTGAGATGTCTCAAATTAAGTGTCCATATTGTATTCCAACTAATAAGATGAGACTTTAGTGGGTAAAAATGATATTTGATTGGTGGAGAGTGTAATTAGTGGAATTTCCTAAAACTTTATGCATTTTGAAAGTGGACACTTAATATGGGACGGATGGAGTACTTCTTTCGACCCCAAACTAGCGTCCCTCTTTTCATTTTCGAATGTCTCAAAATAATTGTCCCACTTTCACTCTCAACAAATCAAAAAGTTTTAAAGAAATAAATTGAAACATGGCCGGTTGAAAATGGTCATAAAGCCTGGTTTTCCATACGGGCTCAAAGGGGGAGGGACTCTATGTGAATCACAAATAGAGCCCGGTTTTCTTTTAAGGAACATGGCTCTATCTCGAAAAAAAAAACCAAAAAAAAATCTTCTAATGTTATATAACCAATTGTTATATCAAACTTTGATGTGAAAAGGAACCAAATCAAACAATTCCAAATGCAACTTCAATGAATCAAATACCAAAATCAAAACTCTTACAATTTTTAGCAGCTTTAAAGGAACAACCACTAGTGGTTTGATATACCTTTGAGTCAAAGCTTTGTGCTATCTTGTTATTGAGCTTTTGTTCTTGTCAATCCTCAAATATAGAGAAAAGCAAGTTTAAACTTTAGAGCCTGCATATATTAGGACTCATCAGTAGCTGCAAATACTAGTAGCTTGCTAAAAGAGTATATACTTATGATATATTCATATATCCACATTCATGTATGAGCATTGCAGAAGTGTAAACACATTTTTTTTCCTTTGCAAAAGATTCAATCCAAACATAAAACTAGTTACCTGCATTTTTGCAATGTTGGAAATAATTATGTCCAACTCTAGCATTTCCTCGTCAAGCTACAATACAACTTAAGCAATTCAATCACCAAATCCAAACAGCCCCATATAACCTAAGCAGTTTAAATAAGAAATGCCAAATAGCCTTAATGATTATGAGTGCCCGACTGGACCTCAACGATTGCGGATAAACTAAAATATGAAAAATATACTATTACTTACCACTTTCTGCCGTAGTTTGACAATATCTTATCCCTCATTCCCGCTGATTTACTATACAATTAGTGAGTCGAAGCAGATCCTGTCATTTACTATCGAATTAGTAATGAGAAGATACTTAACAACAATTCATGTATTACTACTAATCAAAAACTAATAATATGACTCTCTTGATAAATTGACCGGATCTACACACACTCCTTGTGTTAGATGTGATACGAAGAATTATACTTAGTCTAGCACGCGGAATTTACTAGCTAGCACTTAGAAGACCTTGTGTGTTTTATATGAATTGAATAAACAAAGAAACACAGAATAAATAACTTCCAATGATTCAATATTATTAGAATAATAATACGAGTGATCTTCCTATCACTAGGGTTTACAACCTTGAATCTTTCTTTAATATGTATTCGTCTATATTGTGTCTCTATATTCTTAACCTAGGCAATCCTTGTTATAGACTAAGAATTCCTGTACAAGATAACTATCAATCTATTCTTATACGATATACACAATATATTTTCCATAATTATCTACTTTACAATAAATCATAACCAGTCTTAACTTCTTCACTCAGCAGTCTTAACTGCTCTTGTCTTCAATACTCCTCAGCAGTCTTAACTTCTTCCTTCAACAGTTCTAACTGTTACCTCCAACAGTCTTAACTGCTTAAGCTTAATTCCTAACAATCCTCTCCTAAACTTTTGATTTCTTCCCAATCATTAAGTTTCTTCAAATTAAGATTCTTCTTCTTAATGCTGAAAATTCTTTCAAATACTCATCAAGCAAATCTCTTCGATCCAGCTTTTACTTCTTGTGCAAGGTTGAATATCTTCGTTACCAGCATATTAGCCATCTCAGATTCTTCATTAGCTTCCAGTTTAGTAAATACCAGCATAGTCAAAACACCTGGTCTGAGTGGATAATTCTTTTCAACCAGCATATATATATCTACTCCATCCTTTGTAGATACTCTGTGTACTCCACATGTACCAAATAACTTCCAAGAAATATCCTTGACTTGAGCTTGAAATCTCCAAATCGATTCTCCACCATCTGGTTCATACAATCTCTTCAATTGTACCCATAGTTCTTTGTCTTTATCTTCAACTGGATCAATATCTCTAAACTTCTCTTTCACTAAACTCCAATGTTGATTTAGATCTTCTCTGTCAAATCCTTTAAGCAAATCTTCAAACAACTTATATCTTTCAGAAATATCTCCTAACCTGATAATCTTCCAACCCTTCATTCTACCATCAGTAAAAACTTCCCAGTCAATTATTGGATGTTTGACCTGCAAAGGTTTAATGTAAGAATCCTCTGGAATAATTACCATCATGCTTTTAATCTTCTCATCAGTTAATCCTTCTTCATCACACTTTTGTTTCTTAGCAACTTCTGATTCCATAGATTCTGCTTCCCTCTTCTTACCTGTTTTGACACTTCTTTTTGGAGAATTTAAAATAGTATAAGTTTCACAGAATTCTTTTTCAATGATAGCATAAGACTTTCCCTTGAAATCTTTCATTAAGTAATTTGCTGAGTTCTTCAGATAATGCTTCATATTCTCAACAAGTTCTCTTTTTGTAGGTAACTTAGTCTTGTACCCTGACTTATGACTTTCTCTTATTCTATGAATCAAATCTTCCCACTTTATAACTCTATTCTTCTTAAGTATAAATTCCTTAAGCTCCTCTATCTTCTCATCTTCATTTAACTCTTGATCTCTAAGAACCATAGAAGCTTGAGCTCTTACCATCACATCAGAATCTAGAAAATATTGCAACTGATCATTGAATTCTTCTACATCAACTTCATTTGATCTTTTCCTTCCCATGAATTCAGCTATATTCCTCATGTCATCAGCAGCTAATTTCCTTGCATATTCTTCATCATGTTCCATTTGGGCTTGTTTAGCTTCCTTTTCAGCTTCCTTATCAGCCAAATCTTTTTCTATCATTAACCTTGCAACCTCTGCATCATGAGCAATCTGTTCTTGAGTTTTTGGTTTCAACCTTTTAAGTCTTTCAAGTTCTTGAACAGCAATCTCTTCTTCAGATGTCATAGGTTTCTTTCCTTTATTTGCTCTTCTCCTTTCATATTCTTGTTCAGCAGAAGTTTCTTCAGTTGGAACTGCTTGTTGTTCTGGCTCAGCAGTTTGAACTGTTACTTGCTCTGTCTCTTGCTCTGTCTCAGCAGTTTGAACTGCTTCTTCATAAGGAACTGCTTCAGCTGAATCTTCATGAATATTACAAGAACCTGAACCTTTATCATAACCTTTTTCTTGTTCAGAACTTTCTTCATACCTCCCCTGAGATCCTGATCTATCCTTTTCTTCAAATTTCCTCTCTTTACCAGATTTCCTCCCCTGTTTGGAAGAATTTTCATCATCCCCTTCAGAGCGATCTGAATCATCACCAGAAGAATCATCCAATACCACTCTTGCCCTTTTCTTTTGCAACTGTTCTTCAAGCTTCTTCACCCTTTTTGTTAGCTTTGTGTAAACTCTGGAAAATGTCTCCTTGTGAGCTTTGAATTCCTCCTTGGTTTGCTTTAGCTCCTTCTCCAAAGTGTCAACCTGAACTACTAACTTGGTACATAAAGCCGTCAATTCAGTGTGTGAAGAACTACCCTCATCACTTCTAGCTGTGTTATCTGCTATGAGAGGTTAATCTTTGGGCAAGGATTCAGTCACAACCCTAGTTAGACTAGGTTTAGACCTTCTCCTATAAGTGATAAGTGGTTGTTGGGTTGTTTCAAATACTTGAGTGGATGTATGATGGGGATCAGTTGGAACTGCTGAACCTTCACCCAACTCAGTTTGAATCATTTGAGGAAATAATGGAACTGGTTCCCCTTGAAAATGTTTACTAGCCATAATCATATTTTGAAAAACCTTTGATTGTAGACTAGGCGTAGGAAAAATTTTAGTTGGTTCTGTAAGCAGGTTTTTCTTTTTATTCAAAATTGTTTGAACAAACCTGGGATACATTAAAAACTTAGTTTTACTATCAACATTTGATGCCATACCCTCAAAAATATATTTTGACCAGTTAAAAACTCTGTTTGTAGACAAGCAAATGAGAGCAATAGCAATATTGCTACTGAATTATTCCCAAGCAGTCTTTTTATTACTTAAACATAATAGAAGAGTATGTATAAAAAATCTCCATTGGGGTGAAAAACATGCCTTTTGAAAAGTCAACTTATGTTCAGATGTATTATACCCCATTTTTTCAAGTTCTTCCCAAATTTCAGTATTTAGCATGGTGTCGATACCATCTGAGTCATTTAGTTTAAGATGTCTCCTAAGTATAGACTCGGTAACAACAAATTTAATGCCATCTACTTTAGTATGAATTTCTATGTTTCCATCACCACGTGTCAAGATAGATGAATTCTGCCAGAACTGTGTGATGTGTGAAACATAAAGAGTAGGAGAAACAGTTAGTGCATACCTTATGTGAGAGTTGTTGAGAAAATCCACAACCTCATAAAATTTTGGCCCATCTCCTTGCTCTGTTCTCTCTAAAAACGCAACCTGGTTGTGACGCTTAGCAAAATCCAATCTTGCCATTCTTAGTAAAAAATGTTAGTTAACAGTCGTGAATAGTAATAATGGTGAGTGAAAAGGTAGAAGATGAAAGTAATATTGAGAGTTTATGGAGAGAGTTAGGGTTACAAGTTGACCGACTTAAAGAATATGGTAACTATTTATTTTAGTATAATGATATAATAAAATAAAAGTTAAAAATATCTATAAGAGGATCCCTTGAAATCCGTAATTCAACCAGTAAAAATCTCAACAAACTGCCAACGGCTAGTTTTTACTCCTAAATTAATTACCGACACGTCAGTCATAACGGCTAGTTGAACCGTCCCAATATTTTGTACTACCCGTCTCAACTGTTGAAAATTTTTTATTGAGCCGTCTCAATTTTGTGAATTAAGAATTTTAAAAGAACAAGGCTCATACATAGTTTTTAGCAAACTATCAGCTATCAACGGATTTGATATGTCTTTACCAATAGCCGTTTGCTTTGGACTAGCCAACTCTTCACATTTAGATATGGTGAGCTGATAACCATACAATTTTTGGTAAATTGTCAACCATAAACGGATTTGATTAGTCTTTACCAGAAATCGTTTGCTCTGGACTAGTTGGTTCTTATGTGGATAAGACATGGTGAACCAATTACCATTTGTTGTATGCAAGAATCACATACTAATCTCCAGAACACCATTTAGTCCAAAACATCAAGCATTCATAATCCCTTGGTGTTTACTCTCCAATCCTGCAATTGTTAGTCCAAAAACAAAGAATTCCAAATACAAGCACATGACTAACAATGCATATAACAAGAAAAATTAATTTCCTTGTGGAACCCAAGCCAAATCAGACTTAGGCTTTCCTCTAGCATCAACATAATTTATTCTTTTCAAAACAGTCTTAGCACCATTGGGTTGAATTGGTCTCCATACCCAACATGCTGAAGCATTCACTCCATATCCCATGTTTCCCTTAGCAGTGTTTTTATTCACACCAGTACCAATTACCCTGCTAGCAGTTGGAACTGCTGGCTTGGCAGTTGTTACCTTAGGTTTCCAAACTTGGTTTTTCACCACTGCTTTCTCATAAAAGTTTCTTTTACCAGTTGTGTAAGATGATTTAAAAACATTTATTTGATTTTGAACTGGTGGCCTTGGGTGAATTGGTCTCATAGGTCTGACAGTTGGAACTGTTGGTCTAGCAGTTGGAACTGCTGGTCTAGCAGTTGGAACTGCTCTAGGTCCAGACCTTAAAAGAACTGATCTAGGTATCATCCTATCATTCCTAAGAAAAGATTGAGGTTTTGCAATGTTCAACCTATGATTTGTATATCCAGATACCCATTTATCACAATAATCTGCAAGATGATCAAAACTACCACAAGAGTAACAAGCTTTCCTATAGCAAACAAAATCCTTTCTAAATTGGTGGGATTTGAGGTCATTCCAATTCCTCTGGTTACCTCTTGGCTTGTTTGTGGTTCTATACATCTCTGCATACCTAACTGTTGGTCTAAAAGGTTTGGAATTTGAACTAGGCCTAACAGTCTCAGGTTTAACCATCTTTGGAACTTTTGGTTCCTCCACTTTAGCACTAACAGGCTTAACCACAGCCTGATCATCCTCATCATTAGAAGTCCATTCCTCAATTGATGGAGCATCTGAGTCCTTAGGTGAGGACCTATCAGAAGACACCTTGTCCTCAGATAGTGACTTATCACTTGCACTTACAAACACAGGTTTATCAACTACATCCTTCTTAGGTTGAGGACCATAGTTAAGTTCAGGTAATTGAAATTCAGGGAGTCCTGTGTGTTCTAAGTCTATAGCTTTAGGTGATGGAATTCCTCTATAAGGAGGTGGAACTGACTTATATCCTAGGCCTGACTTAGCTTTATTCTGAATCTGACTCTCAATTATCTTTTTAACACCTTGTGATGTGTATTCAAGTGTATCTACACTCATCTGAATGTTCTCCTTAGCTTTCTTAACCTGTTATAGCTCATGTTTTAAAACAGTAATCTCATTCTCTCTAAACATTAAGTCCCTTTTAACAATAATCATATCATCAGAAAACTTAGACTCATTGTTTTGATAATGAATAATTTTCTCCTCTAACACAGCTAAAGCTCTCTTATGATTTGCTAAGCTAAAAGCAGTTTCTCTTAATTCTTTCCACTGACTCTCATATTTAGTTTTAAGTGTTTCTAATTCTTTTAAAGCTTCACAAGATTTAGAACATTTTGAAACTTGTACCTCAGAATCAGAAAATGCCATGAGAGAAACCTCTGTAGATGCTTCTGCTTCCTCCTCTGCAATATAGCTCCAGTCAAATCCTAAGCCATCAATAGCAACCATGGCTTTCGAGCTTGAATCAGTAACCTTCACAACTCTTGACTTGTTTCCATATGCTCTACTCTTTCCATCTTGTTGACTTGGCAATCTGCACTCCCTTGAGTAATGACCTTTCTTGTGGCAATTGAAGCACTCAATCTTGGATTTGTCATACCCTGCAACATCATTACTGTTTATGACAATCTTCTTGCCAGTCTTCTTCAAGTATCTTCTAGCTCTCAAACTGAGAAGAGAGAGCTGCCACTTAATATCCATCTCTTCAATATCATCTTCATCAATCTCTTGAAGATCTGAATGAGTCAACATACTTCCATTGTGCTGAGTAGTCAGGAATGCACAATAAATATCATCATTCAAAAGTCCACTAGTACTACTTGAGATGCTGGCAGTACCAAGATTTGCACTAGCAGTTCCAACTGCTCCAGCAACTTGCACTTCATCATCTGGATTTGAGGAACTGGGAGTTGATATAAAGGCCAAATTCCCTGAGCTTGAGCTTGAACTTGATTCAGCAGACTTCTTAATCTCATGTTCAACTATCTTGAAGTTGCTATATAGATCCATTAAGCTCATGGAATCTATATCAGGCTTGTTTTTCCATACTACCACATGCATAGCCCATTCAGAAGGTAGACTTCTCAGAAACTTAGAGTTTAGATCTTCCTGAGGCATCTCAATCCCTAAAACAGCTAATTGGCTCACCAACTTTTGAAGTCTATTGAACATATGATCCAACGACTCATTGCTTGCTGCAGTAAAGTTCTCAAACTGATGCTTGAGAAGAGTCTTCTGTGTTTTCTTCGTGGCTTCATTCCCACCATATCTTGCTACAATAGCTTCGAAAAGTGATTTAGCACACTTGAACTTACTAAAATTCAGCAACTGATCATTGGGAATAGTCATCAGAAGCAAACTCCTAGCCTTGATATCATTCTTGTATCTTGCCTTCTCTTCATTAGTAGTCGACTTTGTCTGCACTGTAGTCTCAGATTTACCTTCAACAACAGTTGTTGTTACAACAGGGGTAAACGAGTTTCCATCTTCAATGATCCCCCAAAGTGCATAGTCTTGCACTTGGAAAAACTGCTCAATACGAAGTCTCCACATATCGAACTCATTAGGTTTAAGCATAGGAAGCTTAGCAGCAATTTTGGTTGTGGATGGTGTTGTTTCCATGTCCATCTTTGTTCTTCTCGGATCTTCTAAATCGATGTATTAGCAACCTGGCTCTGATACCACTTGACCGGATCTACACACACTCCTTGTGTTAGATGTGATACGAAGAATTATACTTAGTCTAGCACGCGAAATTTGCTAGCTAGCACTTAGAAGACCTTGTGTGTTTTATATGAATTGAATAAACAAAGAAACACAGAATAAATAACTTCCAATGATTCAATATTATTAGAATAATAATACGAGTGATCTTCCTATCACTAGGGTTTACAACCTTGAATATTTCTTTAATATGTATTCGTCTGTATTGTGTCTCTATATTCTTAACCTAGGCAATCCTTTTATAGACTAAGGATTCCTGTACAAGATAACTATCAATCTATTCTTATACGATATACACAATATATTTTCCATAGTTATCTACTTTACAATAAATCATAACCAGTCTTAACTTCTTCACTCAGCAGTCTTAACTGCTCTTGTCTTCAATACTCCTCAGCAGTCTTAACTTCTTCCTTCAACAGTTCTAACTGTTACCTCCAACAGTCTTAACTGCTTAAGCTTAATTCCTAACATAAATCCCAAATATTTGCTTGTTTGACCAAAAACAAATTCCACAAGGACATGATCGATGTTTGTTATTCGATTTTTGACATGTAAAAGTACATCTAGATACAAACTAGCCTCGTTAATCTAACCTACTGCATATACAATAAGACCATGTACCTGCAAACACATGGCTATGCAAGTCAGATACAACCTCCCCGAGCTCCCCTGCATACCAACATGAAAAGTCAATAACTACAAACACCACCATAAACTAATACTACCAATCTTCACACTAAATGTCAGAAAACACCATACAAAAGTAAATTTTTCCAAAATCTAGTTGTGAAAGACTAATGGCGTGGAATTATCAGCATGATCGGCATGTCATTGTAACCCACATCAGTTCCCAAATCCGTTTATATGAACCCTAATTCATATTTAAAAAAAAAAAAAAAACACATCTAAATAAATGATTGTATTTATGTTATTACTGATTTATGCATAATTAAGAGCCTCTATGGCCTTCCTAGCATTCTCATGTGACTCAAAATAGACCAATCCAAACACTCTTAATTTCCATTGAGTATTATGATGCGCGTGATGTGTCGTTGCGGTTTAGCAGTATTAATGCCTACTCAAGTTTTAAATTTATATTTAGCCGACTTATCAATAACACACACACTTAACGAGCAGTGTACCCGGTCAGTATGAATATAATGGTAAGCAGAGTGTCGATCACTAAGAGTGGAACGTATTATCTAGTTATTCTAATCAGTATTTTATTATCCTAAGTTAGTTATACAACCTAATCTAACGCAAGGGGGGTTTCAGCCTGAGAGACTGGCACAGTTTGGTTATAATTAAATAGAAAACTAAACTAATGAGCACGAATCAGCGATTAGCACACACGTACACAGATAGATACTCGAGACAATAAGAAGACCTGTCCTGATAATTAAATAGCTTGTCACTTGTTTTATTGCTAGTTTTATATGAAGTGTATATAATTAAACCTTTCTCGTTGACTCTAACCTTATCGGCGAGTAAACCCTTAATGATTACTTATTTCTATCCTACTTTTCTAGTGACGCTAGAATAAATAGGCGAGGAAGGGGCATGGCGACCCAAGCAAGACTCAGCTAGACACAGAGGTTATCAATGCACTAATAAAAGTCACCAAAGACATCAACATATAAACTTTAATTAATGGGAAAGCAATATTAAGGGGAGTGCATGATCTTCCGTAGTCACATGACATAAGTCCATCAATCCTGATGAATTAAAGCATACTAAAACAATAAAACAAAACTACTTAATGAATTGAATACATGCAGGACCTTCTTACAACTCTTGTATCTTTGTTTGAGGTGTGTCTTGTGCTGCTTGGTCGTCTGAATTCGGCTCTAGGGTTATAAATATGGTCTCTTAAATTCGTCTGACCTTGGAGTATTTATAGTTTCTGTCTGAGGTATCGATGCGGCGCATTGAGTTGATAGATGCGGCGCATTGACTTAACTTCGCTTGGGGTCCAAGATTAATATATTCTGGAATATTCATACACCGTCTTCAGATGCGGCGTAACTTGATCTTTGTATGCAGCGTATGTACTTTAGCTGTCTTGGATTGTAACTGGTGAAATCTTGATAGTGATACGCCGTATGTTAGAAGTATATTGCGGCGTATCTGGAGTAGAACGAGCTTGATCTTCTTCTTTGACCAAAGTTCATATGCGGCGCATGACAGAATTGCATGCGGCGCATTCTTCAAAGGCAGGCAATAGTCTTCGAATTCATCTAAGTATGATATTGCGTCGTATCTGTTGAGTGAGATGCGCATCTTATGGATTTCAGTAGACTTTTGACATCTCGCTTGTTTTGCTCCATAATTAGTCCAAAATCGCCAAGTTTCACATAATGCTTGTTTTTACCTGAGAATTACTAAAGTAAACATTAATGTGTCGATTCTCATATATAATATAATAAAACAAGTCAAATAAATAGGATAAATGATGATAATAAAATGTACTTATTTGAGTTCATCAAATATCCCCCCACTTGAACTTTACTTGTCCCCAAGTAAACCTTAAAATTAATCATATGAAAATGTATCCTAAAATATATTAGGATTTATTTTTATATTTAAGCACGTATTCGTTTTGTCATAATCACACAACCAAACACTTAACGAATAGAAACCAAAATAATTTTTTTAATGTAAAACAATTCTAAATCGTTTAGTTGCTTAGTCGTGACGAATATTCTATCATAGGCTTGGCAAGTATACGCATCTCCCCCACTAAAGCCAAGGAGTAACAAGTCTAAAGCGGTAAAAAGGGTTTGTTGGTTAAGGGTTGATCATCCTTTTTAATCTCTATCTATCTCATATTCCAGAAAAGGCGACAAAATTACAAATACATGATCGAATCCACGACCACGATACTTGCAATTGCTCAATTCCTTAACTCGAATGGGCTAAAGATAGGACCAAGTAATCTTCACCAATAATATTATATCAAAAAGGGCGACAAAATCATAAATACAAAGCCGAATCTACGACTACGATGCTTAAGATTGCTCAAATCCCTAATCTCAATAAATCAAAGGTTTGGATGAAGAATGTTATAGGGTATGGATAATATTTGGGATACAAATTGGTGTAAAATGAAAAATAAACAAAATAGATAAATTAAAATCCTAAGTGTGGTTAATCACTTTCCCAACCATCCCATGAATAAGACTCATATCATCGAATAACTCACGCTTTAACACTTGAAACACATGCTTTAGGTAGACACGAATTATACTCAACAAAATCTCAATCAAAGAATAACCTTAGTTGGCGTTCCCATAACGGCCAACTCCCATTCAATCCATAAATATAATATACAACAACAAATAGTGGTGATATCTCCTACTTAATACAAAACTTTACATAAGTTGGTTAAAACAAACTTCCAACTTTTCCTTTTTTTTTTTTTTTTTTTTTTTTGACATCAACATATATGTGTAAAATTTCACAACTTTTCTATCACTATTTTTCCGGATAATTTTTCCATACTCTTCATACTTTCAGAAATAACTGTAATAGTGAAAGTAGCAAACACACGAAAAATAAACTAAAAGTTATACAATATTTACTTTCATACCAATTGCATTGTGCAATTTCCCGACCTAACCAAAGATAATGAATTACGCACGCGAACACAGGTAATGTAAGGAAACACACTTTGCCTAAAGCAATTAACCACGGATTTTAATCTACAGGGTAGGCTAAGGTGTAAGGGTGTATCGAAACATTATAACAAAGGTGTAAGAAACGAAAGGAATGGCTCTGAGGGTTTTTCTAGGGGTATCTTACTCTAAAAGTGAGAGTAAACAAAGGGTTTATACGGGGGTTAACTAACCAGTGTAGTTAGTTAATATCACATAACATATAAAGGCTATTTGGGTGTAATCCTAGAAATTTACCAATTTAGACAAGTCACTCCAATTATATAGATAATACTCATTATGGTGGTCTCGAATAGTATACAAGCCAAGTTCTAAAGTTTACAAGTCACCGACAAACTAAAGTTTTAATATTTTTGAAAGAATAGAGTTATGTGTGCGGTTATGTAATTTAGACTTTAAACAAAAACATGCAAAAAAAAAAAATAAATAAATAAAAAAAAATAAATTTTGATATATTAAGCGCATTTTAAGCATATTTTGAAAAAGTTTAGGACAAGTAAGTGTTCTAATTCTCCACACCCCCCCCACTTAAGTTAAACAACGTCCTCGTTGTTTGTGTCAAAGGTTAAAAACTGGAAAATAAAAGAATTAGAACAGAAAAACTCCCCTGAGATTTGCTCAGTATGATCCTCCATTATTCGTATAAGAGCAAAAATCAACTTTCTTGTGGATGAGAACGTTTAAGCTTCATAAATGATGTATCTACAAAAATGCAGGAATCTATAATACCATTTAGACTTTAACACACCTGAGTTAAGAAGGTTCAAACTTGAATAATACATTAGTAGTTAGTAAAAATAAAACCTAAAAAAATTAAACTGTAAATCATCAGGTCAGTCGATACGCCGTATCTTATGGAAGAAGATACGTCGTATCGAGCCTGGAATAAATACGAATCAGAATAAAAGATGCGTCGCATCCTTAACCAGGGATGCGCCGCATTAAATAAACTGACAGAAAGTTTTAAAGTCAAAAATAAAAATGCAGAAAATGAAATAAGATATGACCAGTGCAGGTGATGCGTCGCATCTTATGATGGAGATGCGCCGCATCTTCTGCAGGTCTGACAGACTCGATACAGAACAGAAAAGTAAAAATTTTTCCTTCGGGTTGTCTCCCGGTCAGCACTTGTCTTTATTCCAGAGTCTTCAAGTTAGACTCACGTTCAGCTCCTTATTTTAATACTTCGGGTTCAAACTCCACCACCTCGTTCTCAGTATCCTCAATTTTATTATCAAAGTATTTTTTAACTCGTTGCCCGTTTACCTTGAATATATAACCATTTTTATCGCATATTTCAATAGTCCCATATGGATACACTTTCTTGACAACGAACGGACCCGTCCATCTTGATTTAAGTTTACCTGGATACATTTTTAATCGAGAATTAAATAGCAGCACTTTTTCTCCAATAGTAAACATTTTATCCCCATGTAATCTCGAGTCATGCCATCTTTTAGTTCTTTCTTTGTAGATCTTAGTATATCTGTAGGCCTCATATCTTAGTTCGTAGAGTTCATTGAGTTCCATGAAACGGTTCTTCGTTGCAGCTTCCATATCCATGTTACATTTCTTCAAAGCCCAATATGCACTTTGTTCTATTTCGACCGGTAGGTGGCATGCTTTTCCGTATACAAGACAAAATGGAGTGCATCCCGTCGGTGTCTTATAGGCTGTACGAAATGCCCATAAAGCATCATTTAACTTGTCAGACCACCCTTTCGGATTATATCCAGTCGTTTTTTCTAGAATCCGTTTTATAGCCCTATTGGTTACTTCAGTTTGCCCATTGGATTGAGGATGGTATGCAGTGGAAACCCTATGATACACTCCATATTGTTGCAAAGCTCTTCCTAGATGGTGATTACAAAAGTGTGTTCCCCTATCACTAATCAATACTTTAGGAACTCCAAACCTAGCGAACAAACTTTGCAAAAATTTAAGCACTACCTTGCTGTCGTTTGTTGGTAACGCTTGCGCTTCGACCCATTTTGATACGTAATCAACAGCAACCAAAATATACTTATTACCTTTAGATTCAGGAAACGGTCCCATGAAGTCCAATCCCCATATGTCGAAAACTTCACATACTTGGATATAGTTTTGCGGCATTTCGTTTGTTGATGTAATATTTTCGGATCGTTGACACGCATCACATCCTTTTATATAATCTTTTGCATCATCCAGCATAGTGGGCCAATAAAATCCTGCATCAAGGATTTTCCTTTTTGTAATAATTGCACCATGATGCCCCCCCCCCCCCCCCCCGTCGGCCCTGAATGGCAATGTGCCAATATTGCTGGGACATCATCTCCATCTACGCATCTTCGTATAATATTGTCAGGACATAATTTAAAGGCATAAGGTTCATCCCAAATATACTCACTAGCGCGAGTTAGAAACCTTCTTTTCTCGTCGGATGTTAGCCCTTTTGGAATTTCATTTGCAACAATAAAGTTTATATAGTCGGCATACCATGGTGTATTATCATTGCTCTTAATTTTTACCATCATAAGGTGTTCATCATGAAAGTCATCAGCGATTTCCCTTTCATCAAGCACCTCCATATCAGGGTTCTCAAGTCTAGATAAGTGGTCAGCAGCTAGATTCTCGGTACCCTTTTTATCTTTAATTTCAATATCGAATCCTTGGAGCAATAAAACCCACTTAATAAGCCTTGGCTTGGCATCCTGTTTATTGAACAAATACTTCAAAGCAGAATGGTCAGTGTAAACCATAGTTTTTGACAATATAAGATATGACCTAAATTTATCGAATGCAAAAACTACTGCTAAAAGTTCTTTCTCCGTGGTGGTGTAATGTTCTTGGGCATTATTTAATGTTTTGCTAGCATAATAAATTGGCTTAAATTTCTTTTCTATCTTTTGGCCAAGTACAGCTCCAACAGCATAATCACTAGCATCACACATTAGTTCAAAAGGCAGATTCCAATCTGGCGAAATTATAATAGGTGCAGTAGTTAGTTTTTCTTTAAGTATATTAAACGCCTTTTTGCAATCTTCAGAAAAATCAAACTTCGCATCTTTTAGCAATAATTGGGTCATAGGCCTAGATATCATTGAAAAATCCTTTATGAACCTACGATAAAATCCAGCATGCCCTAAAAAACTTCTAACACCTTTTACATTAGTGGGGTAAGGTAGTTTGGCAATTACATCAATTTTAGCTTTGTCGACTTCTATACCTTTCCCAGAAATCTTATGTCCTAACACAATTCACTCTCTAACCATAAAATGACATTTTTCCCAATTAAGAACAAGGTTAGTTTCTTCACACCTAGCAAGCATTTTATCAAGTTTAAAGAGACAATCACTAAATGAGTTACCGAACACCGAGAAGTCGTCCATGAAGACTTCCATAAAGTCTTCTACCGTTTCATGGAAGATAGCCGTCATACAACGTTGGAAAGTAGCAGGGGCATTGCATAGTCCGAACGGCATTCTCCTATAGGCGAAGGTTCCATAAGGGCAGGTGAAAGTCGTCTTCTCTTGATCCTCGGGGGCAATGGGTATTTGGAAGAAACCTGAAAAACCATCTAAAAAACAATAATAATCATATCCTGATAGTCTTTCTAACATTTGATCAATAAATGGAAGAGGGAAGTGATCTTTTCGCGTAGCATCATTGAGTTTGCGGTAGTCGATGCAAACTCTCCATCCAGTAACAGTTCTTGAAGGGATTAGCTCATTGTCGTCATTGAGTACTACCGTCATTCCTCCTTTTTTTGGTACAACGTGGATAGGACTGACCCACGAGCTGTCGGAAATTGGGTAGATAAGTCCGGAGTCAAGTAATTTCACAATTTCATTTTTCACCACATCTTGGACTTTTGGATTCAAACGCCTTTGGGGTTGGATAGTTGGTTTGAATTCATCTTCCATAAGGATTTTATGTGTACAGAATGACGGGCTAATTCCCTTAATATCAGACATATTCCATGCTAATGCTCCTCTTCGTTTATATAGTACCTGCAAAAGGGATTCTTTCTCTTTTGGCGTTAAGTCAGATGCAATAATAACGGGTGAATTAGTGTTCCCATTTAAATAAGCATATTCCAAAGTAGAGGGAGATCCTTAAGCACATGTTTACCATCATCAATTTTATTAGCACTAGCGGAATAAACTTGTTCTTTTATTACGTCGTTGCTGTCATCAGATAAATGCGCCGCATCGATATTTCCGATGTGCCGTATGGCGTTACAAACAGCGGAATCAACAGCGAAATTATTATCAATAGTATTTTCATCAACTTGATCTTCTATAGCGATTGTGTTTTCTAAATTTTTAAGCAGAAAAGAATCAAGCAAATTACTTTTTAACAATTTCTGAGTAAATTGATTAATCGTGTCATCAGAAACATCGATATTATAGCATTCATCATCTTCATAATTAGTTTTACTCATAGATTGTTCCATATTAAATTCAACCTCATCTTTTCCTATGGTAAGAGTTATCTTTTTATTAAAAACATCAATCATGGCCCTAGCAGTGGCTAAAAATGGTCGTCCTAATATTATAGGAGTTCTAGAATTTTCGGGCATATCGAGGATAACAAAGTCAATAGGTAATTCAAATTTATCAACTTTTATTAATATATTTTCAGCTATTCCTAATGGGTATTGTATGGACCTATCAGCTAGCTCTAAGCACATCCTAGTAGGTTTTGGTTCATCAAGGCCTAATTTTTCATACATAGAAGAGGGCATAAGACTTATACTAGCTCCTAGGTCGGCTAAAACATTTCCAATATGTAAATTTTTAATTTGACAAGGAATAGTGAAACTCCCTGGATCTTTTTCATTAGATGGAAGTTTGTTGAGCAATGCTGCTGAGCTTCTTTCCCCCATTGTTACAGTGTAAGCCTCTTCAAGTTTGGACTTGTTTGTAAGCAAGCTCTTCAGATATTTAGCATATTTTGGCATTTGCACTAGGGCTTCCATAAATGGTATGCTTAGCTGCAGCTGCTTGAGATTTTTCAGGAACTTCCTTTGATAAGCATCTTCTTTCTCCTTCCTTACCCTATGTGGAAAAGGTTGTGTTGATTGTTTAAGTTCAACAGAAGGTTCTTCTCTAAT
Organism: Artemisia tridentata subsp. tridentata; assembly: GCA_021014915.2. Lineage (NCBI taxonomy): Eukaryota > Viridiplantae > Streptophyta > Magnoliopsida > Asterales > Asteraceae > Artemisia > Artemisia tridentata. The sequence goes on from CP139503.1 coordinate 326,515,567, forward strand.
CACAGGTTCTGGATTAGTCTCTTTTGGTTGCTCTTGCTCAGATGATATAGATTCAGGGGAAATCTTGTTTGTGCTGTTATCCTCAGGTGTCTCTCCGATTTGAAAGGTTGACTTTCCGCCTCTAGTTGAAATCCCTTTCAAATCGTGTTTTACCAAAGGAACCTTGTTAAGCACCGTTGACAATTGGTGCACTTCAATTGCCAATCCATTAATCATGTTGTTTTGTTCCTTTAGTAACAGCTCATGACTGCCTTTGAATTCATTAATAAAGTTTCTTGCTTCATGATGTTCTTTTTCATTTGCTTGAGCGATTAGTAGTGCATACTCTTCCATGGTAAGGTTTCTTTGGGGTCTTCCGAACCAGTTGGGAAAAATATCGAACATTGTTCCTGAAAATTAAAGACAGGTAGATTTCAAAGTAAAAACTTCCTAGTGTAAGGGTAAGTTAGAATATTTTCCGTTCGGGAATAAGAAAAATAAAAGTTGCTGATATCTGCAAATGATGCGCCGTATCCAGAAAGTTGGATACGCCGTATCTTATTACGTTAAAATTTAATCAGACTTTTATTCAGAAAACAGATACACCGCTTATGAATTAGAATGCGCCGTATCAAGTTTAAATTATCAAAAATCGATTATATTTATTAAAATTAAATGCGTCGTATTAACAAAAGCTAATGCGCCATATTTTCGTTACGTTTTAAAATACAAGATTTTTGATTTAGTAGATGCGCCGTATCGATAAAGATCGATGCGTCGCTTCTGTTTAATAATTCGAAAAACTGTTTTTAATTTAAATAGAAAATACGCCGTATCTGTTAAAACAGATGCGTCGTATGGCGTTAGCGTTTAGAAAAATTTCTTATTAAAAACAGAATACGCCGTATCTTGGGGAAAGATGCGTCGTACTCGAATTTATTAAACGCTTTGTATTTTATAAAAATTTAACGCAATACGCCGTATCTGTGAAAACAGATGCGCCGTATCGTTTGTATCAGCACAATACAACGACAGCAGAATGCAGAAAAATAGAGAGAAAAAAAAAACAAAAATAAAAACAAACAAAAAGAAACAAAAATTACAGAAAACAAAAACACACAAAAACAGTAAATATGCAAATTATACAATGAATGCAATCTATCTAATATACAACAGGGTTAGTGGTTAGAATCTAAAAAAAAAAAACTAAAAAGAAAAACCTAATTAAAATACTTAATCAAATTAACAGATAATAACAATTCACTCCCCGGCAACGGCGCCAAAAACTTGATGCGCGTGATGTGTCGTTGCGGTTTAGCAGTATTAATGCCTACTCAAGTTTTAAATTTATATTTAGCCGACTTATCAATAACACACACACTTAACGAGCAGTGTACCCGGTCAGTATGAATATAATGGTAAGCAGAGTGTCGATCACTAAGAGTGGAACGTATTATCTAGTTATTCTAATCAGTATTTTAATATACTAAGTTAGTTATACAACCTAATCTAACGCAAGGGGGGTTTCAGCCATCGAGACTGGCACAGTTTGGTTATAATTAAATAGAAAACTAAACTAATGAGCACGAATCAGCGATTAGCACACACGTACACAAATAGATACTCGAGACAATAAGAAGACCTGTCCTGATAATTAAATAGCTTGTCACTTGTTTTATTGCTAGTTTTATATGAAGTGTATATAATTAAACCTTTCTCGTTGGCTCTAATCTTATCGGCGAGTAAACCCTTAATGATTACTTATGTCTATCCTACTTTTCTAGAGACGCTAGAATAAATAGGCGAGTAAGGGGCATGGCGACCCAAGCAAGACTCAGCTAGACACAGAGGTTATCAATGCACTAATAAAAGTCACCAAAGACATCAACATATAAACTTTAATTAATGGGAAAGCAATATTAAGGGGAGTGCATGATCTTCCGTAGTCACATGACACAAGCCCATCAATCCTGATGAATTAAAGCGTACTAAAACAATAAAACAAAACTACTTAATGAATTGAATACATGCAGGACCTTCTTACAGCTCTTGTATCTTTGTTTGAGGTGTGTCTTGTGCTGCTTGGTCGTCTGAATTCGACTCTAGGGTTATATATATGGTCTCTTAAATTCGTCTGACCTTGGGGTATTTATAGTTTCTGTCTGAGGGATCGATGCGGCGCATTGAGTTGATAGATGCGGCGCATTGACTTAACTTCGCGTGGGGTCCAAGATTAATATATTCTGGAATATTCGTATACCGTCTTCAGATGCGGCGTAACTTGATCTTTGTATGCGGCGCATGTACTTTAGCTGTCTTGGATTGTAACTGGTGAAATCTTGATAGTGATACGCCGTATGTTAGAAGTATATTGCGGCGTATCTGGAGTAGAACGAGCTTGATCTTCTTCTTTGACCAAAGTTCATATGCGGCGCATGACAGAATTGCATGCGGCGCATTCTTCAAAGGCAGGCAATGGTCTTCGAATTCATCTAATTATGATATTGCGTCGTATCTGTTGAGTGAGATACAGCGCATCTTATGGATTTCAGTAGACTTTTGACATCTCGCTTGTTTTGCTCCATAATTAGTCCAAAATCGCCAAGTTTCACATAATGCTTGTTTTTACCTGAGAATTACTAAAGTAAACATTAATGTATCGATTCTCATATATAATATAATAAAACAAGTCAAATAAATAGGATAAATGATGATAATAAAATGTACTTATTTGAGTTCATCATATTATCAACTACAATCACATCACTCGTGACGTTTGTGTATTCTGAAAAAAATCTATCAATGAACTCTTAATGAAATCCAAATCAAGATTTTTCACCCACACATTTGTATACTGTGGTTCCTTACTCTAACTTTTGTTCAGTTATAACTACGGTTCTAAATAAAAAAAGTTGGAAGACATCAGTAATGTTATAGGACGATTTGAGTGATTTCTACAAAAAAACATAAGTTACAAACTTACAATATCTTTGTTTGACTTGTGAAACCAACTGACTTTTCATTAGTGAGAGCTCCCAAGCAACTCCATTTGTACATCTTCCAAACATTCTCTGCAAAATGACAACAGTGGTGGCAAAAATAACACATTAACATAAACGCTTAACAAACTTACAAAATTCTTACAAATATAAGATATAAATTTGTTGGTAAGTACAAACTTTTGAAAATACTGAGAGCTTTGGAGCACCTCTCTATACACAATGTTGTTAGTTTCTCTAATGTTTGGAGCACCTCTCTATACACGATTTGCAAGGATACGACTTACGCCTGGTGTTACTAGCAAGGGTCGATTACAGAAATCGGATTTGGCTTAATTGATGACAAAATGGAGAGATAATGAGAGATGAGATGAAGAGGATAAGGGTGGCTATGTGAGGAGGTAGAAAACAAATTGAGGGATAATGAAAAGGTGAATTTGATTTTTAGGGAAAGTTTTGAGCGGGATTAATAAAAATGTTTAAGGTGGGTAGAGGAATATAGCCCAGTTTTGCAGAAGAAAACAGGGCTCTAAAGATTTAGCACATAATGCCCGGTTTCGTAATAAGGAACATGGCTCTATATTAGTAATAGAGCCCCTTTTTTTTTAAAGAAAACATGGCTGTATCATGGTTTAACATAAAGCCCGGTTTTCTTAAAGAAAACATGACTCTATGCCTTTTTTCTGAACACGAAATCCTTTTAGAGCCCGTTTTTCACTAAAATCGGGCTTTAGTCAGGGGCTCTATTCACAAATCTCTAGTAGTGGCTTGTTAATATGTTAGGATGTGAATTTAAGATATATAATAACATTAAGGTTATTAAAAAAAGGCCATCAATAAGTTAATTAAAAGCTTTACAAAGCATAAAATAAACTTATTTCACATCAGTGTAAAACAACACTTTTTTTAAAAACGTTTTTGACTTTCTGGCCAACTAATTCACGAGATTTGAACCTATCGTCACACGGACTCAAACAAAATAAATCTCTTATTTTTCAAAAGGTTAGTGTGACCAATTTAGAATTTTTCGCACCTAACAAGAATTAAAAAATAAAAAAAAAAATAAAAAAAATAAAAAAGAAAAAGCCTAGCAAATTGCAAAGGAACAAAATTACACTATGGAAAGAGTGTTACAAAGATTGTTAGGCTATTTAATGTTAATTTTCAAAAGAAAAATTCATATGTCTATTTGATATCTAATTGGGGTGATGTTATAAAGACCCTCTATGGGCAAACCCTCCGTACTTTGTACTTAATATTTTTTATGTGCTTTGTCTTTTTTGAGGGCTTTTAGTTTGTCATTTTTTTTTGTGTTCCCTTTTTTTTTGTAAGGTTTTTAGGAATGAATATCAAATGTATTTTATAAGTTTTTTTCAACAAGTGGGTTTCAGATCTGCTTATAAGTTTTTTGTGGAATATTTTTTTTTTTCCTTTTAATTTTTGTACCTGAGTCACGGGAGTGTTTTGGAGGTGAAACACGTTTTTTTTTTTTTTTTTTTTTTTTTTTTTTTTTTTTTTTCACTATTGAAGATTCTTGTTTAAGTTTATAAGCAAACTGCTAGCATTAGCAGATCATACTTGCATTCACAAAAAATAAAATAATAAGTTAACTTTGCTGGAAAATCAAAAGTTTATAGAAGATCAAAAAAAAAAAAAAAAAAAAAAAAAAGTTAGTGCTAGCAGGAAGGAACAAGTGTGGAATTACGAGTTTATAAAAGTTTGGTTTATAAAAGTTTACGATGAATACATCACCGTTTTACACGAACGAGGTATAATTTTACGCTATTACATATATATTACTTTCAAAAATGAGTAACGTTTACAAAAAAAAAAAAAAAAAAAAAAAAAAATGATAAATCAAGATTTTTAATAGGCTCAGATTATTATTTTTAATCATATGGCTGCAAATCTGAATATTGCAAAGTGTTTACCGTCCATTCCGTTATGCCATGCCAATCGACAAGTTTTTTTTTAAATCATCATCGCCGTATCTTGGTTTTTTTAACAGAAATCAACTGCTTATTATGAAATAAGCAGTTTCAAGAAACCATTTAAAAAAACCAATTTTTTTAGAGTAAATTACACGGATCGTCCCTGTGGTTTGTCCAAAATTTCACGTATAGTCCCTCAAAGTTTAAAGTTGCATGTATCGTCCCTCTGACTGTAAAAGAATAACATCTATGGTCCCTATGATGGATATCCGTCTATTTCGCTGTTAAACTGCATACACGTGATAAACGCGTGAGGGTAATTCAGTCTTTGTCACTTTGACTTTGACTGATACTTAAATATCAAAACCCATATCTATTCACACAAATCAAACCAACACTATCACACAAATCAAACCATCTCTCGAAACCCAGATCCTTAACAACCTAATCACAATAATGAAACTCTCACAAATCCTTAACAATATCAAAACCCAGATCCATAACAAACAAAAACGACAATCATTCAACTTCAACTTCCACCTAATCACAGATAGTTAAGGATCTGGGATTTTAGATCGAGAGGTGTTTTTGGTGGTAGTCATGCCGTGATGATGTTTATCTTTTCTTGTATTGATCTTTGAGGTCCATGGCTATTGTTTTACTTTTCGTTTGAGTCTTGGTGATAGTAGTTGTATATTGTTGTAGTTGTGAGGAGTTGGAGATGGGATTTAGGATAGGTATATATGATTGATGTTGAATGTGACGGGTTAGAATGGACTGATGGATTTGGTGTTGTTTGATTTTGGTCATGTACTGGTAATGTTCTTCTTCTCCTTCTTTTTTTATTTTTCTTTTTACTGTTAATGGACCAATAATGTGAGAAGAAATTGATTTTTCTTTGTATTGAACTGGGTTTGTTTAGAAATGAATTAGGTGGTGTTTGGGAGATGAGCTTAGGTGAGGTGTAGGTACTAAAGAAGAATTTGGTGGTGTTGTGGTGATTCGTTGTTCGGTTGTTGGTGGTGTTGTAGTGATTCATTGGTGTATGAAGACCAACTCCAAATATTGGCAGACGAAAACAACAACGGAGCTGGTTTTTGAAGAAGAACTTGGTGATGAAGGGATCTATTAAAATCAAGAGGAAGGAGGTAGAAATGGATTTGGTTTTGTCGATGGGTTTAGGTTAGTTTGGATTTGTGTTGATGTCGTTGTTGCTTTTGTTTCTGGACACGGGATTTACGTTAGAGATGGATTTGGTTTTGTCGATGAGGTTTTGGATTTTCGTTTGTTTGTAATTCGAAACTGAGAACAATCTTGAAGAATCGAGGTATAAAGACCTTAGATGTTATTCACTTTGATGTATAAAAACAATCTTGAATAATCTTAAAGTGGATTTTCGTTTTCTGTATAGAGATGGATTTGCTTTTGTACCATATAAATTACTTGAAAAAGATGAAGATTGTTAATGGTTTATGTGTGTGTAAAAATGGCTGATTGAGCGTGTGTACTAGAGTAAAAAGACCTTATTACCCTTACGTGTTTATCACGTGAGGGCTGTTTAATGGAGAAATAGACGGACATCCATCACAGGGACCATAGATGTTATTCTTTTGCAGTCAGAGGGACGATACATGCAACTTTAAACTTTGAGGGACTATACGTGAAATTTTGGACAAACCACAGGGACGATCCGTGTAATTTACTCTTTTTTTTATCAACAGCAACCAAATGCAGTTTCAGATCTTCTTAAACTGCTTCTCATAATAAGCAGTTTCATAAAAGGGCTAAAACTGCTCAAACTGCTTATCGTAAAGCAGTTTCATACCAACTGCTTTTTTTAAGCAATTTCATACCAACTGCTATTTTTAAGCAGTTTCAAAACTTGCATTCACCATCACCAAACCACATAAAGCAATTTCACCATCACCAACATCACAAATCTAAAAAACCAACCAAACCAAAAACGAAAGTTGTATATCACATATGCAGTTTCACCATCACCAACATCACAGATCTAAAAACATAACCATTTATTTGTATCTAAACATCACAGATGTAAAAACATAACCCTTTATAAGTTGTAATTTATTACACATATATAAACATCACAGATCTAAAAACATAACCATTTATAAGTTGTTTTTTCACAGATCTAAAAAACCAACCAAACCAAAAACAAAAGTGGTTTTTTTCACATATCTAAACGGGTGTTTTTTTTTCAAAGATCTAAACGAGTTGTTTTTTCACAGATCTAAACGAGTTGTTTTTTCATAGATCTAAAAAACCAACCAAACGAAAAACAAAACTAACTGCCACAGAAACAACCATGGTTTTTACCACAGATCAAAACCACCACAGAAACAACCATGGTTTTTGCCATGGTTTTTACCACGGATATAAAACAAAACAGAAACCACCATGGTTTTTACCACGGATATAAAACAACCACCACCAAAACTGTTTTGGTTCTCGTTATGCTATTAGAACCAAAGCACTTTCCCAGATTTATTTTATTACCAAAAACAAAAGTTGTAATTTGTTTGTATCCATTTGAGAGTAAAAGAACCACCACCAAAACTGTTTTGGTTCTCGTTATGCTATTAGAAACAAAAACAAAAGTTGTAATTTATTTGTATCCATTTTCGAACACAACAACGCCGGAAAATGATGCCGGGAAAGTGATTGTCGGCCTCCACCTTCACAAAACCACCACAGCCTTTATTTTTTTCTAGATCTAGATCTAGGGTTATTAGTGTGAGAGAGAAAGAGTGTGCAAAGTTATTAGTGATGAGAGACAGATGGGATGGGTGGGGTGGGATAAGTGGGGATAAAACCATGGGCTTGTGTGGTATTGTAACGCGGTTTCAATATATATATATATATATATATATATATATAAAACGTTATTTATATTTTACGATCTTTACTATATTTTGTTAATGACAATTATAAAGTTTATCTTTAGCAAAACTTAAATATAAGTTAAAGTCTTTTCCATTTATAGTAATAAGCTTTTAAAACTCATCATATACATGCTACATGATCACTAGGATACATGTTACATACATATATACATTTATACTATTTACATTTTAATTCTTAAAATGTAAATATATACATTTATACTATTTACATCATTTGGACAGCTTGTAAGACTTAGTATAATATTTTGGAAAGATCTTCAAGCGATGAGTTGGATTGTGTAAGATATGTTAAGAGCTAGTTGTCATGTCTCGGCGGACCCAAACAGCTATAAGGGCGGAACCTAGAATTTGGGTCCGCCAAATCCGTGCCTTGTCTGGTCAGTTTTGCCTATAAATAGCAAGCTGATCATTCAAGGTCACTCATCACTTACATAGCATACATTGCATATACATTCTTTCTTACTTTACTAACCCATTCATTCATTTCATTTGTAGAGATCTTTCTTTTGTAGCAAAGAGATCAAGCATCAAGGTTCAACACAGTGTTGTAAACCTTTAGTATAGTCACTGTGTGATTTAGTAATAGTTCACACATCATTGGTATACCAAATATTCAGTAGTGATCGGTTAGTGTTTTAGTCCTCAAAACACATAGAGTGTCGGGAGTGGTTGTACCCTTGTAAAGAACTCGGTATCTAGCTTAGTACCGGAAAAAGTGTAAGCGACGTTGGGAGTGGTTGTACCCTTGTAAAGAACTCGGTATCTAGCTTAATAACGGAAAAAGAGTAAGCGACGTGTAAAGGTTTTCTCCGCCTAGAAGGGAGCTTGTTTCTTAGTGAAGATAAACTCTCGAGTTAGAGGCTCGAGGAGTGGAGTAGGGCAAGGAAGAGAGTCCTTGTAGACCGAACCACTATAAACATCCGTGTTGTGGTTTGATTGTTATTTCCTTACTTTATTTACTTATTTTGTTTGATTATTTGCATTAGTTTGAAATCACGTTAAGTACTCAAAGCGAATAAATTTAAAAAGCGGTAAAAACTATTCAACCCCCTTTCTAGTTTTCCACAATTGGTATCAGAGCTACGTTACTCAAGATTTTCAAAATATATTGTATTTTAAAACTTGAAACGATCAATGGATTTTGAAAACTACAAAGAAGGGCAGTCTATGCAAAGACCACCACTATTTGAAGCAAATAGTTTTATTTATTGGAAAGATCGCTTTGAAACTTATGTGAAGTCAAAAGATATAGATCTATGGTACATCATTGTAGAAGGTGACCATAAACCTATAATTAAGGATATATCAAGCGGTCGGGATGAGGGTAGTTCTCTTACTCGTCACAGTGATGAGCAAAATAAATTAATTGCCAAAAATAATGAAGCTAAAATGATGCTTTATAACGCTTTACCTAGGAAAGAATACGAAAGAGTATTTATGTGTAAAACCGCTAAAGATATTTGGCAATCCTTAATTATCACTCATCAAGGGAACTCACAAGTAAAGGATAACAAAATTGATCTTCTTGTTCAACAATATGAACAATTTGCTATCCCTGAAGATGAGACCATTGATAGTGCTTTTGCTAGGTTTAATACTATTGTTACTTCTCTTAAAGCACTTGACGATTCTTTTCCTAGTAAGAACTTTGTCAGAAAATTTCTTAGAGCACTTAATCCGAAGTGGAGAGCAAAAGTGACGGCCATTGAAGAATCCAAGGATCTTTCAAGCATGCCACTTGACGAGCTCATAGGAAATCTCAAAGTTCATGAGATGGTCATGGAAAAAGATTCAGAAATAGTCAAAGGCAAAAAGGAAAAGTTAAAGTCCATTGCCTTAAAAGCTAGGGTAGAGTCAAGTGATGATGAAGAGTCTAGCTCAGGTAGCGAAGACGAAGAGTATGCCATGGCGGTAAGAGATTTCAAGAAATTCTTTAGAAGACGAGGAAAGTTTGTTAAACAACCCCGAGAAGAAAAGAAATCCTTCCGGAAAGACCGTGATGATAAGAAAGGCAAAATAGATAGGAAGTGTTTTAGATGCGGGGATACTAGTCACCTAATTGGAGATTGTCTAAAGCCACCCAAGAACAAGACTCAACGAGCCTTTATTAGTAGTGCTTCGAGTGACAGTGAAGATGATGACGAAGAGCCAAAGAATGACGAAGTTGCTCTTATGGCTCATGACTCTAACGAGGTACAATCTGACTCATCTTACTCCTCTATTGATGATGACACATTAAAAATAGAATATAACAAACTGTGTGAAATTACTCTAAAAATCATAAACAAAAACAAGTTTCTAAAAACCAAAAAGGAATTTTTAGAAAACGAAGTTTATTGGTTAAAAGAGAAAGCTTTACGACTAGAAAAATGTAAAGATGTTAAAGAAACATGTATGTCATGTCAGGAACTTAAACTTGAACTAGAAACACTTAAGTCTACACAGGAGGAACTTATCAAACAAATTTCCAAATTTAAAAGGTTTGATAAAAACATTAGTTGTATAGATGATCTAATGAAAGTTCAAAAGTTACCTCATGATAAAACCGGATTAGGTTTTATGAAACTAGGAGACTTAAGTAGCTTTAAGAAACAAACAATGAAAGTACAAGAAACTGTTCCAACAAGTTCAGACACCCACGGATCTGACGGAACCAAAAATTTGGTTCCGCCAGTATTGGCCAAAGGTTCCGCGGGTACTGTTGATGAACAGAAGGCTGGTAATTCGGACTGTACTGAATTTTTCAAAGTCACAAAAAAACCTAGCACTAGTACAACTATTAACAAACAAAAACTAGCAGTTGCTTTAGGATTAGGAAAAGTTAAAAATGAGTTTAGGACTAGAACGGTTCAACAGAGACCTAGAACTTCTATTCCCAAACGCCCCTTTCCAAAGAGTAACTACAACTCCCAACATCATTATCAAAATAGTTGGAACCCAAACATACCTAGAAACTATCAAGGTCCCAACTACATGCCATGGAACCCATATCCACCGTTTCCATACATGAATCAAGATAATGCTATGTTTAACCCAAATGGACCTATGAGATATTGAGGACCAAAACGCTTGAGTTTTTCTTTAACTTAGGTGTGCTTGAAAGTCGGGTTAGAACCGGACGAGTGGATTAATGATAGTGGGTGTTCTAGACACATGACGGGAAACAAAAGCCTTTTCTCAACCTACCAAGTGTACGGCGGAGGTAATGTTACGTTTGGTAGCAAGCTTAAAAGTAAAATCATCGGAAAAGGTACGATCTCTCATGACTCTCTCACTATTGATGATGTTGCTCATGTAGATAACTTAGGTTTTAATTTGCTTAGTATTAGTCAATTATGCCGTAAAAAGTATGACGTCCTCTTCAGTGAAAACGAAAGTAAGATACTTAAAAATGGCATAACCGTAGGAAAAGGTGTTTTGGAAAATAACGTTTACGTTATGAAATTAGACAAAACATCTAAAGACAAACTTTGTCTCACCTCCTTAGACGACAACTCAACTCTATGGCATAGACGCTTAGGCCACGCAAACATGAGACTCATCCAATCTCTTTAATCTAAGGAACTCGTTAGGAAACTACCCAAGTTGAAATACGACCAACACTTTTGTGATGCTTGCAAAATTAGGAAACAAGTTCATAATAGCCACAAGGCTAAAAACATGGTGTCTACATCTAGGTGTCTAGAATTGTTGCATATGGATTTGTTTGGTCCATCCGCTATACAAAGTTATGGAGGAAACTTTTATACTTTGGTAATAGTGTATGATTACTCTAGGTATACTTGGACTAAGTTTTTGAAAACTAAAAACGAGGCATTTGATAAATTTGAAATTCTAAGCAAGAAAATTCAAAATCAAATAGGAAATAACATTGTGTCAATTAGAACCGACCACAGTCGTGAATTTGATAACGAAACCCAATTCGGAGCTTTTTGTGATGCTAATGGCATAACACATAATTTCTCGGCTCCTCGAACCCCTCAATCAAATGGTGTAGTAGAACATAAGAATAGAACACTCCAAGAAATGAGTCGAACAATGCTAAACGAACAAAACATACCATAAAATTTTTGGTGTAACGCCGTAGACACATCAACATACATCCTAAATAGAGTCTTAATTAGGCCATTTTTGAAGAAAACACCATATGAGCTTTATAAAGGCAAAAAGCCTACTTTATTATATTTTTGAGTTTTTGGAAGCACATGCTTCATTTTAAACACTAAGGATTACCTCACCAAGTTTGACCCAAAGTCTTATGAAGGTGTATTCCTTGGATACTCGCAAAATAGTAAAGCATATATTGTCTTAAACAAAGAAACCTCAAGAGTTGAGGAATCGTTGAACGTAACATTCGACGAAAGTCCACCTCCCTCTAAGACATCACCTTTGGTAGATGATGACTTAGTTGAAAGTCAAATGGTTGAAAACCAAGAAAACGTAGAAAATGACAAAGAAGATGAACCCGTAAGTAGAGAAATAGTCAACATCAAGGAATCTAGAAGTCACCCATTAGATAACGTCATAGGAGAAATTAACGAAAGAACCTTAAGATCAAGAGTTCAAAATCAAAGTAATTTCTTTTGTTTTATTTCAACAATTGAGCCCAAAAATATAAATGAGGCCTTAAAAGACGAATCTTGGGTCGTAGCGATGCAAGAAGAACTTAATCAATTTTTTAGAAATGACGTTTGGATATTAGTCCCTCAACCAAAGTGTCAAACCATAATTGGAACTAAATGGGTGTTTAGGAATAAAATGGATAAAAATAGCGTAGTGTCTAGAAACAAAGCTAGGCTAGTAGCTCAAGGCTACAATCAACAAGAAGGTATAGACTACGACGAAACATTTGCACCGGTAGCTAAGCTCGAGTCTATTAGAATACTACTTGCATATGCATGCGCACATGACTTTAAACTTTTTCAAATGGATTTCAAAAGTGCATTTCTTAATGGTTTTATTAATGAGGAAGTGTAACGTCGCACAACCTCCCGGCTTTGGCGTTTTTGAAAAACCAAATCATGTCTATAAACTCAAAAAGGCTTTATACAGACTTAAGCAAGTACCAAAAGATTGGTATGATCGACTTAAGACTTTCCTAGTTGACCATAAGTATACTATGGGACTAGTAGACAACACTCTTTTCACTAAGAAAAGGGATCACATATAATCAAAGTTCAAATATATATGGATGACATCATATTCGGATCAACTTGTCAAGAGTTATGCGATGATTTTTCAAAAATCATGCATGATGAGTTTGAAATGAGTATGATGGGGGAACTAAACTTTTTCTTAGGACTCCAAATTAAACAATTAGATGATGGGATATTCTTCAACCAATCTAAGTACATCAAGGATATGCTTAAGAAATTTGGTCTTGAAGATTCCAAACCCATGAAAACACCCATGTCCTCTGAAACCAAACTCACAAAGGATGAAGAAGGTGAATCCGTAGATAGCACTAAATATAGGGGAATGATTGGTAGTCTACTCTATCTAACGGCTAGTAGACCCGACATTATATTTAGTGTTTGTCTATGTGCACGCTTTCAAGAAGATCCCAAAACATCTCATCTTGAAGCGGTCAAACGGATTTTTAGATATATTAAAGGTACTACACATTTAGGATTATGGTATCCTAAAGGAACGGGAATAGAAACCATAGTGTATGCGTACTCAGACCATGCCGGTGACTATGTTGATAGAAAAAGTACAAGTGGTATTTGTACTTTTGTTGGACATTGTCTTACCGCATGGTTCTCAAAGAAACAAACGGCACTGACAATTTTAACAACCGAAGCCGAGTACGTGTCTGCAGGAAAGGCGTGTCAACAAGCACTGTGGATGAAACAAGCTCTCGTCGACTGTGGAATTGAACTCAACGACATTCCCATTCTTTGTGACAACAAAGGAGCTATCGACCTTAGCAAAAATCGAGTCCAACATGCTATAACCAAACACATAGAAATACATCACCACTTCCTACGCGACAATGTTCAAAAAGGAAACAAATCAATCGAGAAAGTATCCTCAGAAGATAACATTGCTGACATTCTCACAAAACCCCTTAAGAGAGCACCCTTTAACTTCCTTAGACTTGGTTTAGGATTAATGGAACCAAATGTGTAGTGAGAACCTTTGCTTGAACCTTAGATTAACCAAACACGTCAAAAACAACCAATTGTCAACAAGTTCCCACGGAACCAATCGACAATACGACGGAACCCACATATTGGCTCCGCCAAATCCGTGGGTTCCTGAGTCAGTTTTTAAATAAAAACAAACACCCATGTACTGTTTGCCACATTCACCAAAAACTCACAACTTACTGGAACTCGACATATAGTAAACCAATCTCAGAATTTAGGTCATCCTTCACAACCAATTTGTGATTTTAACCTCTCTGTAAGTATCCTAATCATATCTACATTCCTGATCTGAGTCTAGGATTTCTATTTCATGCACAAAATCAAAACTTGAGATTTACGCATATTTTCTGTAAAATCATGAAGCATATTTACTGAATTGCATAAAAATCATGTTTTATTTAGTTAGGAATTGCATATCATAAGGCATTATCATAATTCATCAAAAACCCCTTGTCAAACACTTGCAAAAATCTACTCATGACTAGTGTAGCAATAGCGAATTTTCCAACGTTTAAAAACTCCATATAATATATTTTAGAAATCAGATAATTTATTTCACGTATGATTTATATCTAAGCTGCACGAAACGAGAGAACGACACCACACGCTAACCGGGAACAAACAGAGATTCAGGAAACGTTAGGAAATAATTAAGGACTCGGAAACGGCTTAGGACGGATCCTAAATTTAGGTATTATATAATGACACTAAAAATACAAACGCTCATAATTAAGGACTTGGAAACGGCTTAGGACGGATCCGAATTTGAGACAGTTTGACGGAACACGGGTATTAAATTTACGACCCTTTAACTAATATATTACTCAATACTTAAAATAAAATTTCCATACCCACTCACACACAAGTCCAAAAATCTGTAACCCTATCTCTTTAGTTTGTCCGCCACCCATCTTCCCCAAAACACTCTTCGACCCATCCCTATCCTTTATTCACTGATAACATTTCTTTTGACCGAGCAAACCTGCCATGTTCACGAGCCTAGGAATCCACCCAAGTCAACCATAGGATAACTCAATTGATGTAGAAAGAACACCAAGTTGGAAACCCATTTCTCCCAGATCCGAAAGCGATCATGGACTTATTCTCCATAATTATCTTTTTAAACTCATGTCCCAAAAGATGTCGAACCACACTCACATAAGGATTCTGAGAATCGCTCAAGGGAAAACAAGGATTAGTGGGATTGTGGTTCAGTTTGGAACAAGTTAGGTTTCTCGGATTGGGTCTCATATGAGTTCATCACCTCTCAACGATCACTGTAAGATTTATCTTATATTCGGATTTAATTTTAATCTTTCAAATCCATTTAAGTTAAGTATTTTTAGATCAAATGAAAGATTAAAATAGGTACCTATGGGTTTAGGTTCGGTTTGATTAAATTACCAGAATTGATGATTTATGTTGAAGGAAAAACCTTGTTGAAGGTTGTTACTTTAATGTGGCATAGACATTTAGGAGAGTTAGAATTCGACTAGTAGGCTGTGAAATTATTAGTTGTTGTGGCTAGGTGGTGATTCAAATTGAACCAGAAACCATGGACTCAATATATCGAATTTGGATTAGTTGTGGACTTAGGCTTGGTTCTACTAAGATATCTGGTAACTTGATAACCTGACTTGATCATTAGATAGATGATTGTTACAGTCAAGATTTTTAAAAGTTGTTTGTTGTTGTTGATTCGGGTGGCTCAGGACGATAGAATGCTAGAACTCGATATTAGGTTGATGATTGTTAATTTTGTGTAAGAAATTAGAACCCCTTGGACTTGACTATTAGGTCGATGATTTTTGTTGGTCGTGGTGGCCATATCAAGGTTTGAATACCCTAGACGACCCCAGGTTTAAACTCGGTTTGGACCAAAACCGCAATGGTCAATTAGTACTCGGTTGGACTGTCCTTCCAACAAGTATTCTTAGACCCAACATTATAGGCCAAGGGGTGTGTGTGATCAAGAATTTATCTCCCACTCCGAGTGCCCATTAGACCAAGAGTAAACTAAGACTACTAGGATTGGAGTTGAGTAGTACTCAAAATTCAGCCGAGGAAACCAAAGCTTTAGACCTCGTTAGTAACCAGTATCGATCAGAAAGGAGTTCCAAGAAAATAACACCAGTCTTGTAGACTTGTGAACACCTTGTGTGTCTTTGTAGATTATAATAGACCAGGTCTTCCCACCATATGAGTCCAGTTAAAACCCAAAATCAGAACCCAACCGAAAACCCTTTCAGCCTAGGCGCTGGGCTTGAGTTGGGCCCAACAGAAACATTGCATTAATAGTAGAGCCCAACTTACCAACAACCTTATTCCCCCTCCTCAAAATTTAGTGGGCCGCAGCCCAATAGGAGTTAAGTGCTGAATCGAATAACAGTTATACAATTATGGTCGCGAGCAAAGAAATTGAACACTAGCCGTTACAAACTAAATTATATCGACTAACTCTTAAATTTATAAAAGCCGGAATACAAAAGGAACATGGAAAATTCATATAAAACTTGTATTGTCAAGAATAAACACATAGCGAAAAATTATTCAATTCATAATTATAGCCGAAAACAAAGTGCAACATTATTTACACTAACATATATAAAAGCTTGAATGGCCGAAATGATAACCACGATGAAAACTATTAAAACAACTAGACTGATACATACATACATTGTGATACAATAGATTTTACGCTCACCTTGATAAAATAGAAATATATAGGCTAGAATAAGCGTGTGTAGTAAAAGTAATTATGTCAAAATAAATCTCACGATAGATGTAAGCCATAACACATGTCGAGGTATATAAAATATACATTAGCACTGATATTCGTTAGGTTGATAACCAAATAAGGTAAAAGTGAACGTCACTAAGAATATATATAATTTAACTTGAATGGATTTGTCGAAACATAAAAGTTTAAACTAATTGTTGTGTAAGATGATCATAACAAGGAAACTAGTTAAATTACTCAAGTTAACGGGTATAAACATTAGGTGATAAACTTCACATATATTAAGTAATACTTTTAAAACCAACATTAGGCGAACCTAACAAACGTTATATAAAATATATAAGCTTATCACAATTAAGTTAATCCATTCATACCTTAGATTGTTAGACATCCCCAACCCCTCGATACCTTACCTTTAGGTTGATTGTAGGATTACACCACACCATCCCTTAAGAGAAACTTTAGTAACCACACCCACTGTCACACAAGTAACAACATAGATGTACTAAAACACTGAAATTAAAATTGGAAGGACTTGAAATTAATACTTGAAACTAAGAAATGGTTATTTAATCAAGGTTGCGTGTTGGTGCCGTACACTCCATGATTTCACAGCGTTCACTGTTCAGACCATTAAAGGTGAGTTCTCGTAGCCCCTTTTTATTATGTTTTCCTTGGGGGAAAATGGTACACAAATGATATTTTAACTGTTTTCATGCTGTGATTATACTGTTTTTCATGTTTTTGGACATTATGTGTGTTGATACAATTATGTGCTACAATTAGTTTGACTGTGTGTACATTGACGCGCAACTGTTAACTCTCTTGAAGAGCCGAAACAATATGATAGATCTATCGGGGTAGCTCCCCTCTGTGTGTTCTGTTTATGTGTGCAACCGTGACAGGTTCAGTTGGCGCTACATTATTTGGTTTCGACATGTGATTATAGTTGGTTATCATGCTCACTTTTGTCCTACACTATGATATCACAGCTCAGCGGTTTTACTTTTAAACGTACGAGCTCACCAACATTATGTTGACGTTTTCGAGTACCATTTTCAGGTGTTATTGAGGCTGCTTAGAAGGTAGAGAATTGACTAGCTTAGCAAGACTTAAGACAAGACCCTCCCGGGTTATATCTCGCGGAGTTGCATTTGATAGTTCCTTAGTGACGTTGTTTAACTTAGAGACTTATGTTATTTTGGACCTTTGTACTATCCCGGTTGTGGGAGTTTGCGACTATTATCAATCGTATGCTATGCATTTAGTATTTCTCTATTGTGACACCTTGTGTTCTTGATAATGAGGTCATAACCCGTAAATGCCATTCTGCTGCGCCATTTTTGGGGTGTGACAGATTGGTATAAGAGCCAGGTTATAGAGAATTAGGTGGTTTAACCTAGACTATAACCTAAGAATCCTCATATAGTTTGCATTATAGGAACTACGTGTGCGATTATGCGTATAGTATGACACGAAGTGATGATGATAAGTAAATGCATCATGATGATATCCTAAAAACGTCTGGCCAACGTTTTTACGATAACATGATGCGGCATGGACTTATCAAATTCATGGACTGCCAGATAGGAAGTTGAGTGTAGTAGTACGACACGTATACCGACCTATCCTACCTATCTCCTATCCAACGTCTACCAATGTCCTAATTTGAAGAATCATGCCTCCAAGAAGGTCGACTCGAGTTAACCGAGGCATTCCACCATCGAGGGGTGGAAGGACTGGTGGGCGAGGAGGTAGAGCAGGTGGTCGCGGCACCGAGAACAACGACAACAACAATGTGAATCCTGGCCTTTCTGCCATGATCGCCGAGCAACTACAAGCATTGCTACCCACTATCGTCACCCAAGTTGGCGACCACATCAGTAATCTAGGAAACAACGGAAGCGGGAATGACCATGCAGACAGTGGTATGGGTGGTGACCACAACAATAACGGCAAAAACAACAATATTGGCAAGGGATGTTCGTACAAGGAGTTTACAGCATGCAAACCAGTGGACTTTGATGGCAATGGAGGGGCATTGTGTACACAAGATGGATTGAGAAGAGAGAGGCAGTAATGGACATAAGCGAGTGTGCTGCTCACCAGAGAGTGAAGTACGCTGCAAGCTCGTTTACGGAAAGGCTCTGATCTGGTGAAGAGAAGCCACCATGGGAATGAGTTGGGATGACCTTAAGGCATTACTAAAGGAGGAGTATTGCCCAAGCAACGAGATGCAGAAACTAGAACATGAGTTCTACAACCATGCTATGGTAGGTGCTGGTCATTCAGCCTATACAGATCGATTCCATGAGCTTGCTAGACTGGTACCTCAGATGATCACTCCTGAATCCAAGAGAATTGAGAGGTACATCTATGGTTCGGTCCCTGAGATTCGCGGGATGGTGAAAGCGACTGAGCCCCCTACCCTTTAGAGCGAGATACTGAAATCTGCAACCTTAACGGATGAAATGGTTAGGGATGGGACATTGTCCAAGAGTGGTGATAAGAGGAAGTCCGTGAGTGAGCCAAGTGAACAAGGAGGTGCAAATGGTGAAAATAAGAAGGCGAAATAGGGAAAAGGATTTGTGGCAACGAGCTCGGGCCGTAAGGGATATGAAGGTCCTCACCCTAAGTGTGCTAAAAGTAACTACCACCACCTGGTAGCAAGACCTTTGGATGCTGAAATTCCACCCGTTCATTTTTGAGCAACCTCAAAACTTTAACTAAATTTTTCGTCATTTTCTTCCAAAAAAAAAAAGGCTTTTTTTAACAACTTTTGACTTAATTTCATGTCAGTTCTTGTTTAATGAGATGTGAGATTAAGTTTAAAGTTGCTACTTAGCTTAAAATTTTAAAATGATTTTGCTCAAGAATGGACGAGGCATTTCATGAATCCTAATCACTCGATAGTTACTACAAAACCGCCTATTTCGTTGCGCCTAGTAGGATGAGCAGAAACCCAAAGATACCTCGCGTGCTTAAGACTTTCCTGGAGTGCTTCGTAGAGACCTAACAGGATTTACCCTTCTTGAGGAATTGAGATACGCATCGACTCAATTCCCGGAGCGACACAAATTTCATGATACGCGATACCTCTCGAAGAAAGATTCCGAACCCGAATATCATTAGTTGAGAGCAATGTTGCAAAAATTGGCTGAATCGGCCCAGTACCTTGTAGAATAGTGAAAATCGGCCAAAAAATCGGTCAGGCAAAAAAATGGGCCAAAAATCGGCTGATTCGGCCAAAAATCGGCTGAATCGACCGAATCGGCCAAATCGGTCAGGTTTAAAAAAATGAAAATTTAGGCATTCTACTTAATTTGGGGATCGTTTATTTCACTTATAATTCACAATGAGCCTCATAATTAGAATTGGAGCATTTTATTGAGGTTTGGAAACATAGTAGGCTTGTAATCAGTTACGATCTTTAGTTTGGTCTCCAGAAATACCCAAAACATGCAAAAAATGCCAATCCGATTAATCACCGATTAATCCCGCCTCGGCCGATTACTCGCTGCAGGGTGGTCGACCGCCCGGCTACCGATTCACGATTTTTGCAACATTGGTTGAGAGTGCACAAGACTAACAACCCTAAGACCACGTTAGGAACGATATACTGGCATTTCGAGTTTTTCGGATAAGTCATTTGGGTTGATCAATGCCTCCGTAGTATTCAAAGATAAGAAATCCAATTAGAGCGACGTATATGAGGAGCGCCTTCCCTATTATATCGAATCATGACAGACGCCTCATATTGCGATTTTGGTAGACACTATAGGATGCATTAGGAACACAATTGGAGTAGAGTAGGACCTGTCATTCCTAGACCAATGGTCAGAGTGACATTAGGAGATATACTTAGGGCATGCACTATTGAGAAAACAAGAATGCACATCCCCCTAGTTGTTTATTTGAAAGCGATCCAAAAATTGAGTCAATCCTTCAAAAATGTTGAGTTTCTTTTCTTACAACTTGATATTTAACTTAATTTCATGACAGTTCTTGTTTGGTGATTTGTGGAGTTAAGTTAGATTCAAGTTGTTACGTAGTTTAAAATTAGGTTTAATCTCATGACAGTTCTTGTTTGATGAGTTGTGAGATTAAGCTGAAATCAAGTTGTTAGTGAGCTTAAACTGTGGTTTAGTTTAATCTCATGACAGTTCTTGTTTGATGAGTTGTGGGGTTAAGCTAGATTTCAGTTGAGGCTCAATTTAAACTACTGAAAAGATGCTCAAGGTTCTTGACGGCTTTACTCAAGGATGGGAAAGCTTGCCTTATTGTGTGATTATTATGTGGTTTCATTTGTGTGATTTCTAGAGGTTATGAAGTATTGATAGTACCAATTGGGAAGTAGCACCCGGTACTATTTGGAATGACACCCACACCCTTACCTTCTGTGTGCAACCAAATAGAAGGGTGAATACTGTCCGAACATGCTCAGACCTTTAGACAACGGAATTTTGAGGACAAAATTCTGTTAACGGGGGTAGACTGTAGCAATCGCGAATTTTCCAACATTTAAAAACTCCATATAATATATTTTAAAAATCAGATAATTTATTTCACGTATGATTTATATCTAAGCTGCACGAAACGAGAGAACGACACCACACGCAAACCGGGAACAAACAGAGATTCAGGAAACGTTAGGAAATAATTAAGGACTCGGAAATAAATTCAGGTATTATATAACGACACTAAAAATACAAACGCTCATATTGGAAACGGCTTAGGATGGATCCGAATTTGAGCCAGTTTGACGGAACACGGGTATTAAATTTACCACCCTTTAACTAATATATTACTCAATACTTAAAATAAAATTTCCTTACCCACTCACAAACAAGTCCAAAAATCTGTAACCCTATCTCTTTAGTTTGTCCACCACCCATCTTCCCCAAAACACTCTTCGACCCATCCCTATCCTTTAGCGAAAATTACTACAGTACCCATTTGATGCGAACTTTTCTTGCAGTGCCCCAATTTTTTACAACATTCAAAAATACCCATCCATCTCGCGCAATTATTTACATGGGACGCTAGATGGATGCGTGTCAAGATTTTAGTGGTCGAAAACAAAAAAAAAATAAAATAAAAAATAACATCGCGCATAAAATGATACGGGGGACGCTAGATGCATTAAAAAAATCTTTTATATTATTTAAAATATGATCACGCGTATTATTTTACGTGTGATACATGCTTTTACGTTTGATGCCTTTTACTTTAAAACGTATATATTTTAAAACTTTTTAATAATTACAAAAACCACCCTTTAGCTTTTTAATAATTACAGTTTTTTAATATAACAAACTTTATTCGTCAAATATGTAGTAAATATCTATCGAATTCTTTAATGAAAAAAATATCGTTGCGAAGAGCTCTAAATTACGAACAAAACAAGCCCAATATTAACATGCTTTTGACGTAAGTATGATTTTATAAAAAATGTTGAAGTTTCATATATATATATATATATATATTATATATATATATATATATATATATATATATTATATATATATATATATTGAAGTTTCATATATATATATATATATATATAAATTTCACTTTTAAAATTTAAAACTTTTTAATAATTACAAAAATCACCCTTTAACTTTTTAATAATTACAACTTTTTTATATAAAAAACTTTATTCGTCTAATATTTAGTAAATATCTATCGAATTCTTTAATGAAAAAAATATCTTTGCGAAAAGCTTTAAATTACGAACAAAACAAGTTCAATGTTAACATGCTTTTGACGTACGTATGATTTTATAAAAAATTTTGAAGTTTGATATATATATATATATATATATATATATATATATATATATATATATATATATATATATATATATATATACTTCGAACTTCAATATTTTTTATAAAATCGTACGTACATCAAAAGCATGTTAACATTGGGCTTGTTTTGTTCGTAATTTAGAGCTCTTCGCAACGATATTTTTTCATTAAATAATTCGATAGATATTTACTAAATATTTGATGAATAAAGTTTTTTATATAAAAAAGTTGTAATTATTAAAAAGTTAAAGAGTGATTTTTGTAATTATTAAAAAGTTTAAAATTTTAAAAGTGAAATATATATATATATATATATATATATCAAACTTCAACATTTTTAAAAAAAATCATACGTACGTCAAAAGCATGTTAATATTGGGCTTGTTTTGTTCGTAGTTTAGAGCTCTTCGCAACGATATTTTTTTCATTAAAGAATTCGATAGATATTTACTAAATATTTGACGAATAAAATTTGTTATATAAAAAAGTTGTAATTATTAAAAAGTTAAAGGGTGATTTTTGTAATTATTAAAAAGTTTCAAAATTTAAAAATGTTGAAGTTATATATTTATATATATATATATTTATATCAAACTTCAACATTTTTTATAAAATCGTGCGTACGTCAAAAGCATGTTAATATTAGGCTTGTTTTGTTCGTAATTTAGAGCTCTTCACAACGATATTTTTTTCATTAAAGAATTCGATAGATATTTACTAAATATTAGACGAATAAAGTTTGTTATATAAAAAAGTTGTAATTATTAAAAAGTTAAAGGGTGATTTTTGTAATTATTAAAAAGTTTATAATTTTAAAAATGTTGAAGTTTTATATATATATATATATATATATATATATATATATATATATATATATATATATATATATATATATATATATATATATATATCAAACTTCAACATTTTTTATAAAATCATACGTACGTCAAAAGCATGTTAATATTGGGCTTATTTTGTTCGTAATTTAGAGCTCTTCGCAACGATATTTTTTTCATTAAAGAATTCGATAGATATTTACTAAATATTTGACGAATAAAGTTTGTTATATAAAAAAGTTGTAATTATTAAAAAGTTAAAAGGGTGGTTTTCGTAATTATTAAAAAGTTTTAAATTTTAAAAGTGAAATTTATATATATATATATATATATATATATATATATATATATATATATATATATATATATATATATATATATATATATATATATATATATATATATATATATATATATATATCAAACTTCAACATTTTTTATAAAATCATACTTACGTCAAATGCATGTTAATATTGGGCTTGTTTTGTTCGTAATTTAGAGCTCTTCGCAATGATATTTTTTTCGTTAAAGAAATCGATAGATATTTACTACATATTTGACGAATAAAGTTTGTTATATAAAAAAACTGTAATTATTAAAAAGTTAAAGGGTGGTTTTTGTAATTATTAAAAAGTTTTAAAATGTATACGTTTTAAAGTAAAAGGCATCACACGTAAAAGGCATGTATCACACGTAAAATAATACGCGTGATCATATTTTAAATAATATAAACGACTTTTTTAATGCATCTAGCGTCCCATGTATTATTTTACGCGTGATGTTATTTTTTATTTTTTATTTTTTTTGTTTTCGACTACTAAAATCTTGACACGCATCCATCTAGCGTACCACGTAAATAATTACGCGAGATGGATGGGTATTTTTGAATGTTGTAAAAAGTTGGGGCACTGCAAGAAAAGTTCCCATCAAAATGGGTACTGTAGTAATTTTCGCTATCCTTTATTCACTGATAACATTTCTTTTGACCGAGCAAACCTGCCATGTTCACGAGCCTAGGAATCCACCCAAGTCAACCATAGGATAACTCAATTGATGTAGAAAGAACACCAAGTTGGAAACCCATTTCTCCCAGATCCGAAAGTGATCATGGAGTTATTCTCCATAATTATCTTTTTAAACTCATGTCCCAAAAGATGTCGAACCACACTCACATAAGGATTCTGAGAATCGCTCAAGGGAAAACAAGGATTAGTGGGATTGTGGTTCAGTTTGGAACAAGTTGGGTTTCTCGGATTGGGTCTCATATGAGTTCATCACCTCTCAACGATCACTGTAAGATTTATCTTATATTCGGATTTAATTTTAATCTTTCAAATCCATTTAAGTTAAGTATTTTTAGATCAAATGAAAGATTAAAATAGGTACCTATGGGTTTAGGTTCGGTTTGATTAAATTACCAGAATTGATGATTTATGTTGAAGGAAAAACCTTGTTGAAGGTTGTTACTTTAATGTGGCATAGACATTTAGGAGAGTTAGAATTCGACTAGTTGGCTGTGAAATTATTAGTTGTTGTGGCTAGGTGGTGATTCAAATTGAACCAGAAACCATGGACTCAATATATCGAATTTGGATTAGTTGTGGACTTAGGCTAGGTTCTACCAAGATATCTGGTAACTTGATAACCTGACTTGATCATTAGATAGATGATTGTTACAGTCAAGATTTTTAAAAGTTGTTTGTTGTTGTTGATTCGGGTGGCTCAGGACGATAGAATGCTAGAACTCGATATTAGGTTGATGATTGTTAATTTTGTGTAAGAAATTAGAACCCCTTGGACTTGACTATTAGGTCGATGATTTTTGTTGGTCGTGGTGACCATATCAAGGTTTGAATACCCTAGACGACCCCAGGTTTAAACTCGGTTTGGACCAAAACCGCAATGGTCAATTAGTACTCGGTTGGACTGTCCTTCCAACAAGTATTCTTAGACCCAACATTAGAGGCCAAGGGGTGTGTGTGATCAAGAATTTATCTCCCACTCTGAGTGCCCATTAGACCAAGAGTAAACTAAGACTACTAGGATTGGAGTTGAGTAGTACTCGAAATTCAGCCGAGGAAACCAAAGCTTTAGACCTCGTTAGTAACCAGTATTGATCAGAAAGGAGTTCCAGGAAAATAACACCAGTCTTGTAGACTTGTGAACACCTTGTGTGTCTTTGTAGATTATAATAGACCAGGTCTTCCCACCATATGAGTCCAGTTAAAACCCAAAATCAGAACCCAACCGAAAACCCTTTCAGCCTAGGCGCTGGGCTTGAGTTGGGCCCAACAGAAACATTGCATTAATAGTAGAGCCCAACTGATGAGGCGAAAAGTGTACCGCTTTTAAGGGGTCATTTAAGCCCTAAATCGTATTTATTTGATCAAATATCGCCCTAAATCGTTCCTTTTGTCATTTTAGGTACTTTTGAGGAGAAATCTGGAAAAGGAGGCATTTTGGACGTTTTTGGAGCATAAAAGTGAAGAAAACGACAAAGTCTCAAAAATCGGCTGAAAGTTACCTTTGACGGCGTCACAATTTACCCTGGACGGTGTCATGCCTTGGCAAGAAAAGTTGGACGTGAAATTTACTCATGATAGGCCAGTGAAAATAGCATGTGAATTCTGACGGCGTCACGCTTTAACTTGATCAAGGGCGTCACGGCTTAAATCATAAGGGGACGGCGTCACGTTCAAGGTTCGACGGCGTCAAGCCTTGATAAGCCAGAATGGATTTTTGAAGAGCTAAAGAGGGACGGCGTCGAGAAGGTCACCCGGGAACCCTAGAAGCGGCGAGGTGACGGCGTCACAATCCATAAGGTGACGCCGTCAGATGCAAAAGTCTATATATAGTTTTCTAATTTTTTGTCATAAAGAGAGAGCTTAGTGTGTGGAATTTTGGGAGAAAACCCTAAGACGATTTTAGCTTCTTTTTCAAGGCTTTTTGCCTTGAGATCTTCCATGTTACATTGAAGATAAGTTATCAATTAATCATTCAATATGTCTATGTGTTGTTTGATTTTATCTTATTCTTGTCTTTTGATTAACATGTTAGGCTAAATTTATCTTGTGTTTGCTTAGATCTAATGAAACCTAGCTATTGATTATTGGTTATTAGTGTGTTGTTAGTTGTATTGGATGATTGTTTATCTATGTTAGGCTTAAGAAAACTGGCTAACTTCCTATTCGGTAACTTGCTTGAACGTCTTAAGAAACATGAACCAAATGCGTACTAAAGGTTTTTATGGTTGTATTTAATGCACAAGCGAATTCTAGTGATCCCATGTTAGGAGCTTCCTAGCCGGCTCGACATAGGAGTGAAGTAGGAGCTTGTAGAGTTGGGGAAGTAAGTACGCCACCCCACGAATGGTATTAAGGAATACACCCGTCATCCACGCGACTAATACACACTAATTAACCGGTAAAAGATAGTTAGGGAGTAAGGAAATCTAAGTAAACACATTTCTCTACACATAAGTTTCTCACCACATTTTCATTTTTGTTATTTTATTTTATTTGCATTCGTAGTAATTTGGGTTAGTTGGCTAGCAACTAATTCCGCCCACTCTTTCAAAACCGAGATTTTACTTGCTTTCATAAAAATATAAAAACATAAAAAGAATCTTCCTCAACCCTTAGACCTAATTAGAGTAGTCTTTCACACCTAACGAACACTATTCCCTGTGGAGAACGATCAATCCCCCGTACTTACCACTACACTATACTACATCGGTCAGGTACACTGCCTGGTGGGGTTGTAAGCCTCTTGAGATCCCTCGAGAGGTAAAACCTGTTGTAAGGTTGCAAAACCCACGCATCAAGTTTTTGGCGCCGCTGCCGGGGAATAGTTATTGTTTAGGTTGAATTTTATTTTATTAGGTCTACTCACTAGATTCCTTTCTAGTGAGATTTTTATTTTATTTTTATAGGTCTTCTTTAGTCTATCTTATTTCTTTGTTTGTTTGTTCGTAATTTCCATTGACTCTTCCGTTCACCATTATGGAGAACGCGAATCCACCATACTACCAACCACGTAATTCACCCACTCCATATGACATCTTAATGTTTAAACAACATAAAGACGAACCTCTCTATGATGCATGGACTCGTTTTAAATATTTACTCCAAAAAGTCTCTCATCATAACTTCGATTTTTGGTCCCTAACTCAAAGCTTTTACAATCATGTCGACCGACATGCCCAAAGGGACATTTACCATATTGCCGGCAGGGATATTAGGGAATTAAGTGCTGAGAAAGCATGGGAAGCTATTGAGAATTGTGCCCAATATTATTATATGGTAGACAACCCAACAAACATTAATACAAGTCAATTGACCACAAATTTCAAGGATCATGAAACAAGTTTGTTTGGGGATGAGGGTAGAGTTGAGCCACCTAGCTGCATGTCATGGTTAGGCACTACCATAATACAGGGTGAACACTTAGGTAATCTTGATGTGATGGAGGATCTAGCCGAGCATGATCACATTGATCAAAAAGACCTAGGTTTTATGATCGATGACGATGAATCTCAAGAAACACATGATGAATCTTTTGGGCAATTTGAATATAGCAGTCAGAATATTGAGGATGATCCTTATGATTCGGATATAGAAGTTGAGATGCCTAGAGAAGCACTTGAGATACTAGGGAAAATGTTAGGGTTAGATCCTACTAAAACACATGATGAGGATATAGGTGATCTTGACATAAGGAATGATGAGGTAAGTAACATAAGCCCACCAAGTACCCCACAAGTCCTACCATCATTTGAGGCACACACACCACCCGTGACTTACCCAGAAGAAGTTGAGGAGACTATACGAACCCCAATAGAGGTAGAGCCCTTGGACCAAACAAAACTAGAAGAAATAGGTTTGAATACTTGTAGTCATAACCTTTCTTTTAGTTCTATGGAAGTTCCTAGTTTTGATGAACCGGAGCCTAAACCAAAACCGTTACCTAATCTTCCATCCTTAGATGTGAACTTAGGAATTGAATTAGGTCCCGATCCACCCATCAAACCATGTAGTCCGGGTAATGTTAAGATTAAGGTAGTAGACTCTAGGCCTTGTAGTGAGAAAGACAATATAGGAGTGAAAAATGACCTTACATGTCTACATCACCCATTCATGATTGATCACAAGAAACATTATGGGTTTAAACCGGGTCTATTGGGTCAAGATGGATTCCCAATTGGGAGTCTCTCGAAGTTGTTAGAAAATGATCCCTTTTTAGGAGAAAACTTTAATTCACCCATTGACCAAAGTGAACTAGGTAAGGTTATGATGAAAGGAGCACACCCCTTTGAGCATATAATTCATCCACCACTCTTTCCTCACGTGGCATACTCCTACCGAGCTGGTGTGTATCGCTACTATCACCCGCACTTAATCCTAAGTGTAGGGAAAACCTCTCCTTTATCCATTAAATAAGGGTAGAGTCAGGCTCATGACTCGAACAAAAATAAGCGCTTCTTGGGAGGCAACCCAAGCTTTATTTGTTTTATTTGCTTTGTGTGTTTGTTTAATTGATTGTTTGTTTTTATTTGCTTCCGTATGTGTGTTTAATTTTTATTAGTATTGATTCATGTTCAAAAGTAAATTGTGAAAATGCTTTATGTTGTTTTTAACTTCGTCTTAACTACATATAAAGGTATTTTGCAAAAGTTAAGTGTAAGGGAAATATCGTAACAATGAATGAATCGTAATAATATTAGAACACAAAGTATGAAAACTGATATCGTAATAATAATTTTAAATGAAACTTAAATAATGTAGTATTTAGTGGTTTGAGTCAAATGTTGTTATCGAGTCAAATGATTTTTGCAGGAATTCAAGAAGTAAGGTAAAGGTTTTTCCAAAATTTTATCCGGAAATTTAAATGAAAATTTTTGTCAGGTCATTTCTGACGGTTCAGGTGTTATAATGACGGGTCAGATTTAATTTCAGAATTTTAACGTTTTGCTTTTTAAAGTTTTTATTAAATCTCCACTTATAATCTTAGAATCTGAAAATTTCATTCCACAAGCATTATATCTTATATATAGATTTTATTCCGCCGATTTTGCAGGTTTTCGTTTTGTTTTTCGTTTAACAGGGTATTTGGACATAAGATGTTATTGATCAGCTTGGCGATGCTATTAGTCATGGAGCTTCAACATTCTCTTTGGAGGAAATCTAACGTGTTAATTTCACTATCCAACGAGCGAATAGGGGAGAAATTTGATTTCATCTTTTACTTTTTGTTTAATCTTGTTATTTGAAATTGGACAATGTTATTTAATGTAGGAGTGGGGGGGGTAAATTTACGATTTTAGAGAATGCCATTGCGCTTGATTTTATGTTTGTTATAGATGGTAATAAAACTGTACATAAAAACCTGTTAGGGTAATTGTGCCAAATTAAATTTTTACAACACTTGGAGTGAAACTTTGATCTTAATGAGCGTCTCACGGATAGGAGTTATATGACTAGCACAAAAACCGTACCACTAAAAAATTTTCCACCCCCAAATATGTGAGGTTCGCCCCTAGAATTGGTAGGAAAAGCATTTATGCTATGATGTGTGTACCGGTAGCACTTAGATTCTAGAACTTGCGTTAGGACCATTCCAAGGCCACAAGTGAGACTACATTCGTGTAGTTAGATTTACTACATGATAAGAGGCATTAGGATTAACCCATTGTTTTACACCTGTGTTTTTGTTATAATTACTTTGGCTACATTGGTCAAGTAATTCTCCCACACCCTTTGCGTTGTACTCATTTTTAGTACACGATACCCCTAGTACACCCCTCAGAGCCTATCTTTTCGTTTCGACCTTTAAGCATTTTACTTAAAGGAAGAATTTGTTACACCCCACTAAAATGTACACCCAAATCGCCTTAGCCTACCTTGTATGCACTCATTTTTAGTGCATTATTGTTACAACATTTGTTTAAACCCAAGTTAATTATCTAGTTGATTACATGGTTGCTAAGTCGAGTCATATCCTTGTACATATTGTTTTGGGACGATTGGGACTCATGGGTAAAGTACTAGTGTAATGGAGTAATGGGGAAGAACATCATTTATTACCCCCATATGTGCTAAATGTTTTAAAAGTACTCCAAGTTTTTCAATTATCTTAATTCGAGTCATTAGATTAGTATTTGTAAAGTTATGTAAAAATTCAAGTGTAAGGGGAATGCAACGCCCTATGATGTATTATTTTGGATGGTAGGGCAAGAGTGTATGCAAAAAAAAAAAAAAAAAAAAAAAAAAAAAAAAAATCAAGAAAAAAACAAAAAAATGAGAAAATGAGAAAAAAAAAAAAAAAAAAAAAAAAAAACATACGGACTACCATCCCGTTTCATTTTACGTTTGTTTTATGTTTGTTTTTGTTTTTGTTATTTCGTTTCTAGCTTAAGATCGAGTCTAGTCTTGGCTTAGCAACGTTGTATAGTACATGTAATTAATCAAGATCTTTAACTCGCCACCAGTAAAACATCCTTTATCCAACCAAACCGTGTTTTCCTTTTCCCTACACCTAACGTTATAACCCATTTAAAAGCCCTCTTTGATAGTTTATCTTTGGTGCTTACGCCTAGTGGAGGAGGTTTTCGATCCTTTCCCAAGCCTATGGTAATCTATTTGCTATGACAGGTAGTGAGAGATATTATCCGTTTTCATTTATGAGATTTATTTTGATGACACTTGAGAGATGTGAGTATCTAAACACTACTTGTGAGGTGCTAGTTTGTAATCTCCGTGCTTATTATGATTGAAGTGGAACGAATATTTGTTGTAATTACTTTTATGTTTGCATTAAATGACCCCTAACTTGTATTTTGATTAGAATAAAAGCGCATTTGCTTGAGGACAAGCAAATCTCAAGTGTAAGGGTATTTGATGAGGGGAAAAGTGTACCGCTTTTAAGGGGTCATTTAAGCCCTAAATCGTATTTATTTGATCAAATATCGCCCTAAATCGTTCCTTTTGTCATTTTAGGTACTTTTGAGGAGAAATCTGGAAAATGAGGCATTTTGGACGTTTTTGGAGCATAAAAGTGAAGAAAACGACAAAGTCTCAAAAATCGGCTGAAAGTTACCTTTGACGGCGTCACAATTTACCCTGGACGGCGTCATGCCTTGGCAAGAAAAGTTGGACGTGAAATTTACTCATGATAGGCCAGTGAAAATAGCATGTGAATTCTGACGGCGTCACGCTTTAACTTGATCAAGGGCGTCACGGCTTAAATCATAAGGGGACGGCGTCACGTTCAAGGTTCGACGGCGTCAAGCCTTGATAAGCCAGAATGGATTTTTGAAGAGCTAAAGAGGGACGGCGTCGAGAAGGTCACCCGGGAACCCTAGAAGCGGCGAGGTGACGGCGTCACAATCCATAAGGTGACGCCGTCAGATGCAAAAGTCTATATATAGTTTTCTATTTTTTTGTCATAAAGAGAGAGCTTAGTGTGTGGAATTTTGGGAGAAAACCCTAAGACGATTTTAGCTTCTTTTTCAAGGCTTTTTGCCTTGAGATCTTCCATGTTACATTGAAGATAAGTTATCAATTAATCATTCAATATGTCTATGTGTTGTTTGATTTTATCTTATTCTTGTCTTTTGATTAACATGTTAGGCTAAATTTATCTTGTGTTTGCTTAGATCTAATGAAACCTAGCTATTGATTATTGGTTATTAGTGTGTTGTTAGTTGTATTGGATGATTGTTTATCTATGTTAGGCTTAAGAAAACTGGCTAACTTCCTATTCGGTAACTTGCTTGAACGTCTTAAGAAACATGAACCAATGCGTACTAAGGTTTTTATGGTTGTATTTAATGCATGAGCGAATTCTAGTGATCCCATGTTAGGAGCTTCCTAGCCGGCTCGACATAGGAGTGAAGTAGGAGCTTGTAGAGTTGGGGAAGTAAGTACGCCACCCCACGAATGGTATTAAGGAATACACCCGTCATCCACGCGACTAATACACACTAATTAACCGGTAAAAGATAGTTAGGGAGTAAGGAAATCTAAGTAAACACATTTCTCTACACATAAGTTTCTCACCACATTTTCATTTTTGTTATTTTATTTTATTTGCATTCGTAGTAATTTGGGTTAGTTGGCTAGCAACTAATTCCGCCCACTCTTTCAAAACCGAGATTTTACTTGCTTTCATAAAAATATAAAAACATAAAAAGAATCTTCCTCAACCCTTAGACCTAATTAGAGTAGTCTTTCACACCTAACGAACACTATTCCCTGTGGAGAACGATCAATCCCCCGTACTTACCACTACACTATACTACATCGGTCAGGTACACTGCCTGGTGGGGTTGTAAGCCTCTTGAGATCCCTCGAGAGGTAAAACCTGTTGTAAGGTTGCAAAACCCACGCATCACCAACTCACCAACAACCTTATTCCCCCTCCTCAAAATTTAGTGGGCCGCAGCCCAATAGGAGTTAAGTGCTGAATCGGATAACAGTTATACAATTATGGTAGCGAGCAAAGAAATTGAACACTAGCCGTTACAAACTAAATTATATCGACTAACTCTTAAATTTATAAAAGCCGGAATACAAAAGGAACATGGAAAATTCATATAAAACTTGTATTGTCAAGAATAAACACATAGCGAAAAATTATTCAATTCATAATTATAGCCGAAAACAAAGTGCAACATTATTTACGCTAACATATATAAAAGCTTGAATGGCCGAAATGATAACCGCGATGAAAACAATTAAAACAACTAGACTGATACATACATACATTGTGATACGATAGATTTTACGCTCACCTTGATAAAATAGAAATATATAGGCTAGAATAAGCGTGTGTAGTAAAAGTAATTATGTCAAAATAAATCTCACGATAGATGTAAGCCATAACACATGTTGAGGTATATAAAATATACATTAGCACTGATATTCGTTAGGTTGATAACCAAATAAGGTAAAAGTGAACGTCACTAAGAATATATATAATTTAACTTGAATGGATTTGTCGAAACATAAAAGTTTAAACTAATTGTTGTGTAAGATGATCATAACAAGGAAACTAGTTAAATTACTCAAGTTAACGGGTATAAACATTAGGTGATAAACTTCACATATATTAAGTCATACTTTTAAAACCAACATTATGCGAACCTAACAAACGCTATATAAAATATATAAGCTTATCACAATTAAGTTAATCCATTCATACCTTAGATTGTTAGACATCCCCAACCCCTCGATACCCTACCTTTAGGATGATTGTAGGATTACACCACACCATCCCTTAGGAGAAACTTTAGTAACCACACCCACTGTCACACAAGTAACAACATAGATGAACTAAAACACTGAAATTAAAATATGGAAGGACTTGAAATTAATACTTGAAACTAAGACGTGGTTATTTAATCTAGGTTGCGTGTTGGTGCCGTACACTCCTTGATTTCACAGCGTTCACTGTTCAGACCATTAAAGGTGAGTTCTCGTAGCCCCTTTTTATTATGTTTTCCTTGGGGGAAAATGGTACTCAAATGATATTTTAACTGTTTTCATGCTGTGATTATACTGTATTTCATGTTTTTGGACATTATGTGTGTTGATACAATTAGTTTGACTGTGTGTACATTGATGCGCAACTGTTAACTCTCTTGAAGAGCCTTAGTGACGTTGTTTAACTTAGAGACTTATGTTATTTTGGACCTTTGTACTATCCCGGTTGTGGGAGTTTGCGACTATTATCAATCGTATGCTATGCATTTATTATTTCTCTATTGTGACACATTGTGTTCTTGACAATGAGGTCATACCCCGTAAATGCCATTCCGCTGCGCCATTTTTGGGGTGTGACAACTAGGAAAAACGATTTTTTGCAGATTGTTCATACAAATAAAAATGTTATGTTTTAAACATCATATGCATAATGTCTCTTGAATGCTAAAGGGAATACATAACTAATATGTATTTTCGGGTACATTCAATCGTAGCTATATTGAAGTAGGAGTCACTGGTACAGAAAGTGGCTTTCGTCACACAAAAAATGTGTGACGATATGCATATAGTCACACACATTTTTTTGGGTGTGTGTGATGAAAAGTCGCGCCACCGTAGGTAGCATATGGTCACATTGTTTAGTTTGTGGCCGTATTCATTGAAAAAGAGTGACCAAAACCCGAATATGTGTGACAAATTAGGCACAAGTTTTGTTGGATTTATCAGTATGTGTGACTATTTCTCATCCTATGGCCACATGAATATATAATAAATGTGACGTTTGTGATGATTTAGTCACACAACGTGTGTTGTTTTTTTCGAGTTAGTCACATACAATTTAAAAAACAGTGGCCAAAAGTGTTAATAAGTGTGACCATATGCTGTTTAAAGTGAAGAAATGTGTATTTTGTGTGACTATTGTTCATCCAATGGCCACTTGAATTTTATGTTTGTGTGGCCTTTTGTAATATTTAGTCACACAAAAAATGTTTGTTTTAGGTATTTAGTCACATACAATTAAGCATAAAGTGGCCAAAAGTATTAATAAGTGTGACCATATGCTGTTTAAAGTGAAGAAATATGTATTTTGTGTGACTATTGATCATCCAATTGCCACATGAATTTTTTTTGTGTGGCCTTTTGTAATATTTAGTCACACAACAAATTAAGCAAACAGTGACCAAAAGTGTTAATATGTGTGACTATATACATATTTTAGTCACATTTAAGAAATCAATATATATCAAAACAAATTCAAATACAATAAAATTAGAATGTATATAACTGAACCACTAATACATATCATATAAGCAGTACTAACTATATGAACCAACAGTACTAACTTATAACTAACAGTTGTAACTAATACACTAGCATTACTAACAGTTGTAACTAACACACTAGCAGTTTCAACGAAGGCTTCATGTTCTTCGTCCACATTTCCTCGAGCTCTGCTGAACTCTTGAGTTTGACAGAGCGAACACGTTGAGATGTTTGGAATGCAGGTTCTGTTGGCCTGGTCAGTGTCAGTTTAGGCTTTCGTTGCATCACTTGACTAGATTCACCACCCTATTGACCATGAAATCGGAATAAGTAAATATGTTTTACCTGTGAGGCCGAAGAAATATATATATATATATTGACCATGAAATCGGAATAAGTAAATATGTTTTACCTGTGAGGCCGAAGAAGGTCGAGGAGGTAGATTCATATTTCTAGTGCCAGACTGAAATTTCTTCATCATTTCCGCCATTGAAACAAATGGAACCGATGCTGAAGCTGGCTCACGAACATACATCTGCCAATTTAAAGAACACAGTGATACAAGTTAGCATTGCAAAATGCAATTCCTTATAGCAAAACAAAACAAAGAAACCAGTAGTAGAATTAATCAAACAAACCTTTCGGGATTTATCATTTGATGGGGTGGCTAAGTTAGAGTTGCCACCATTGACAACACCTGGCCTTGCTTTGTGTGGTAAGATTTGTGGTTTGACATTCAGAATCTGAAAATTTTGTGATTACAAAAATGTTATTAAAATTCATATACTGATTTGGGGTAAAAAAGGTTCAATACAAATCGATACCGACCTGTCTTGTTTTCCCTCCATCAAGTTTCTGTTTCTTTATGGCTTGGTTTTCTAGTGCAAGATTAGAAGTAGCACCAACCTTATTGACTTGATTTGCATCCCTGTAGAGATAAAACATTCAAAATTAAGTAACCGTAAACTACACATTAGTATTGTTTTTAAAATATCGAAAGATAATGCTAACCTTCTAACAGTAGCTGGTGTTTTAGAGCCTTTGGGTTGTGATATTTGCGGTTTACTTTTTGATTTAAGTACCGACGGATTCTTCACTGCACTAGCAATCTTTCTCGCTGTCTGTTGCTTCTTGGATTCAGTTTGTAACATATTCTTGTTCTTTTGAGAGGCCACTGGTGGTTTTGGAGTGCATGCTTCTGTTCCTAAAGATTTCCAATCAAAGTTAAGTCACCACGGCATTTTTCTAAAGCAGATGTAACTAAATATTTATCAATATATAAACTAACCTTGAGACGGGTGCGTGCATTTTGCAGTCTGAATATGTTCGACTGTTACATCTTTGGTCTTCTCATCAACACATGCCTCACTGTGAATACTTTCACTGTGTTCATCCTTTGCCTCTTTTGAGATTACATTTTCCTTGTTCTCAGCAGGATCATGCTCAATTTTTGCACTAATTTTCATCAACATAATGAAAACATTTATAATCAATATTAAATAACTTAACTATAGAAAAACCAAATTATAAACTCAAACAATATGAATATAACAGATTTGCTTACATTTGTTTCTCTGGTTCTAAAGTAACGTTCTTGATAGTGTTTGATGAACTTGTTGACTCAGATGGTACATCTTCCTGCAATTAAAATTAACCATACAAGTCGTAAACAAAACTCAGCAATCAATTAGCAATATATTAAAGAAGAAGCATTTGATCCTCATTCAAACAAGTCATTGTATATACCTTTTGAGAAGTTTCGGCTACGCTGAAATCACAAAGGCTATCCAACTGAACTGTTCTTGTAGTCTTGACCTTGTACATAAAAGCTGTAACAAAATAGATCAAACATGAGTTTAGACTTTTTACGTTCAGTACCAATTAAAAGATTCATACTTGGTTTATATAGACCATTGATTTTATCAAAATAAATACAACTCCAATCACAATAACCAGCCCCAATTCATCATAACAATTTTATGGTTTTACTATGATAGTCGTGACTTTGTGCATACAAACAATACCAAATTGGATCAAAGATGAGCATAACTAACGCAATACATCTGCATCTCTTATCTACTCTAATACATATCAGATAAATAAAAACACAAGTTTTACACCTATTTTGTCATTACCATTCTTTTTATCGCATAATATTATAACCATATCCCCTGTTCTCGCAAACCATTTATTTTACGAATTGAAGCATGTTAAATATCAAGGCCCGGCAAGTGTGTATCACAGAAACTTGTAATTTCGATATGGTATACGTTCGTTTGCCTATCCGGTCAACCCGAACGAGTACGTTACTCCCAATAGATCTATTTATAACATTCGCGCTTCCCAGCAGAAATTGACGGTTCATGAGTTTGGGCAAATTGGGACATAATAGTGCTTAGGCTAATCCGCATAATGGTTTGATAACAACAGTGTTGGTCCATAAAATAGTTTTGCATGTTTCTCACCCCGATTGTAAAACAAGTGTAAATAGAGTGGGGCTATAACTCACATGCATATCAGTCAATCACATATCGCTTTCAAATAATTCAGCTCAACAGTCAAATATTGAGTAAACAGTTCTCATATTCCAAATAAACAGTTATAGAGTTTCGTTAAAACGAGCATGTATTCTCCCCCAGAAACAGTTTAAAAATCAGTAAAAGTAGGGGCCATGAACTCACCTTAGCTTGCAGCAACGCAAAATATCATAGTGGTCACAACTGGCATCAAGAGCAAAACACAGCGATATTGAGGGTATAGGCACAACCTAATATATATGTAGTTATCTCAGAATATGTCTTGTGAAGTAAAAGAGTTTTCAAAAGACAAGCGTCTTAATTTTCGTGGATTACTCGTATCAAAGTTTGTAAAAAGTTTAGCGTTAACGTTTCGTGTGGTGGTAAGACAGTATAGACTCAAGAATACTCACGCCAAATGGAAAATCGAAATAGTCGGGAAAATATGGACGAGAACTTGAGTCGAGAAGAGAATGACAAACGAAGTCAGGGAAAATAGTGACAAAGGAAAATGTCAACAGGTAAGTCACTTAATACGTTTTCGGTGTTCACTCAATAATCCCAACTAGTTCGGAAATAATTAATAAAGTTTTAGAGAGGTAATTTAAGTTTTAAAAGGAAACTTAAATTAGTATATCGCAAGGTAAAAGTTTTCATGATAATAAAACTACGAGTTTTGATTATTGTCGGGTTTTATAAGATAAAAGGTTTTTCGACATTAAAGTATGAGTCTAGAAACTTTTATAAGAGTTGGCATGACACGTCCATTTATATAACCTTCACAAGTTGTCGTGACTTCAATAAAACCTAATTTTTCAAATAATGTTTCCGGCAAGTTTAAAATCAACAATTCGTCGTTAGTTTAATAAGTATTAAACTCGAATTTTTAGTTCAATACAAGTCAAATGATTTGTCCAAATTATTCGAGTCACAATCTATTGTATTATGTCCGTTAAGTATACATTTAGTCAAGTATTTCAATAACCGAAAAATTTAGATACATATTGTATATTCTTGACAAAGTATATAGTGCACATTTAAGAAGTTTTAATTCAAAAGTACCCTTGTAATACTTAACCAAGCGACTCGAGTTCATTGCTCAATCGCTCATACAAACACACATTGACCATCTTAACGAGTTTTGTGGACTAGTTAATCATCTAAAATGCACAGTTTTACCACATAAGTCATTGTCCATCATTATTATATATACTAAACATGGGGATTGGTCTGCATTACAATGTTGTACAGAACAGTCGTTCAAACAGTAAAGGCTGCTTAAAAAGATTGTGCACAACAGTGTTTCTGCTGCTTTGAAGTATTGTCCCTAACAGTTGTTCAAACAGTAGCATATGCTTCTACAAGTTGTGCAGAACAATTGCCTTAATTATACTATATTTTCCATTGTGGCTAAACAAATTAATACTGCAGTGTCTTTAAAAATCATCTCCACCCCCTTCCAGATAATCTCAGATAATTATTTCGTGTTTCATAAGATAAAGAAAAATAACAAATATGTTATTCTCTTTTCTTGATTCGTTCAAAGAAAACACAAGGACGAAAAACAAGATTTTTTAGATCTTTACACTCGAATACAAAACTCTTCACAGATCTATAAAGAAGTTTCACTTCTTTTTTTTTTTTTTTTTTTTTTTTTTTTTTTTTTTTTTTTTTTTTTTTTTAATATTCGAATGCTATTAAGAAGAGACTAAAACAATTTTGTTTCATCTCTCCTTTCATTCGGTCAAATGAAAACGAAACAAAACTAGCTTAACCTACCTTAGATCTTTGAAATTTTTTGTTGTTGTTGTTTAGATTTGTTTCAAGTTATTATCGTGTGATTTAGATCAAAAAAACGAGAACAAAAAGGAAGAAGGAGGCGGATGCTTGAGATGTGTGTGTTGACTGCACAAATGAAAGTGTGGTTTAGGGTTGCAAATGAGAAGAAAATTAGGGATTGTTATGCTTTTATATTGTCCTAATTATTAGGGTAAAAGAGTTGGGCTGATTTGTTTAATTTGTACCACATATTTATTAAGGTTTGGGCTGGTGTGTTACATAAGTGAATTTGGGCTAAAAAGCGAATAAAGGTTTTGTTGGGCTGCTTTGGGATTAAACGAAGTATTTTCACACAAACATGGATGGATTTTTTTGTGTGTGCCGAAATTTGTTATAAATGGTTGTTTGGACTTGAATTTTCCTATTTATTGGCTTAA
This sequence comes from Artemisia tridentata subsp. tridentata, assembly GCA_021014915.2. Lineage (NCBI taxonomy): Eukaryota > Viridiplantae > Streptophyta > Magnoliopsida > Asterales > Asteraceae > Artemisia > Artemisia tridentata. Next base: position 326,555,414 of record CP139503.1, read on the forward strand.
TGGTTACTTGAGGCTCATAACGACATATTGACTATTTTTTGGAGTTACGTTTTAATGACAAGATCGGAAAAAACCATTATCAAAGTTCATTTAAACCGTCAAAAGGCTAGCTCATAAGTATTAAACCACAAGAGATGACTACGAGGTTTATTCATTATTATTTACTTGAGGTTGAAGTAGAATTTCACGGGTGCGTGTACTTAGTATCTTCATAAATACTTTACGAAAATAGTACTTGCAGTTATCGATCTGTTGCATATTTAGTCCTTAATAACAAAAATAATTTTTGAACAATCGTTTCACTTCGAGTTTAGATTAAATATAACATTCCCGCATTCCAGCTAAACTGGAACTTTCATACACTTAAAATATGATCATAACATACTACTTAAACAACATTAACACAACTACATATACTACTTACACAACCTTAATACAAATACACATAGACCTAATACTTTTAACCAACGCATTGACCCATACCATAAATAACACAACCTTAATACAAATACACATAGACCTAATACTTTTAACCAACGCATTGACCCATACCATAACTACAATTCAAAAAGTTAAATCACAGAAACAACATTTATATGAACAACCTTATTTCACTATCTTCATCTTGTTCATCATCCTTGATTTCTCAATAGCACGTAAACGAGCAACATGACTCATATGAGTCAACCGTCCTATTTCGCCCAAATCATCTTGCTCCGCTGCCTTCAAAACAGGCAAAGGTTCATCCACAATAGGGTCGAACCACCTCTTCAATCCTTTCATTATACTCCTTCTCATCACACTGATACGCCTTCTTTTCTCGAGAAAATATTTCATAAAGAACCTTATCAACTCGCCTATCACCAATCCGTTTCGCTATCTGCTGACACTTTCCAAACCTAGGAGCCATAACATTCGAATGATATAAAATTGATTTGCTATAAAAAATACAATGGTTTATCCATTGTTATTGGGCCACCTAAATAGAACGCTTTACCCATTGTTATTGGGCCATCTATGTAAATAATAAACCCATCCCAACAAATACATAAAACAATATACAAAACTTACACTAAAAAAATTCTACAACTAATAAAACATCAAACATAAAATCTTCATACAAACTCACCCGCTGCAACGCGCGGGCTTCCCCGCTCGTTTATAACTAATACTCTCTTTGTATTTTAAACAAACACACACTTTTTTAAAATTCATTGGGCTTTGGCCCATTCTAAAACCAACCGCACCCTATGTTCCGTTAACCCAAAAACGCACCCAATTTGAATGAGAACAAGGCCGAATTTGGACATCGTGAGATGGTCCACTGCAGAAAATTTCCATTGTCCAATGACCCAAATTGAAAGTTTAGGAGTGGGCTTTTAGGTTCTGTTTCTTTTCAGCTTAATGGGCTGTTTGAAACTAGTTCACACTCCATCTAGGATATTTGCATGTTTCTTTTTAACTTATTAGGAAGGGATATCCTAGTTGTAAATGGGTCTAAAAAAGTCGCCCTCTTCCACTCAGGACACAATAATGACAAATAAACCTTATCATGTTCTCTTTCTTTTTCTCACCATAGAATCACAACCACCAAAATTCATAGCAACTTCTCCCATCTTCGATCCCATTTTCTGATAAAATGGCGGGAAGTCAGTAACATATATCTAGGGCTTCTACTGAACCAGTTTCATTTCCCCTAATTTTTTTATAAAAATAAAATAATAATGCCAACATACAAAATCAGGGGAATCGATGTCGAATTCCCGTTCGAGGCGTACGATTGTCAAATCGTTTACATGGTTCGAGGTCGAAAGAACATTTGAAAAGAGAGAAGGTGTCAAGATTCTTGATGGTCTCAGGTAGGTACGATAAGGTTTGTTTCGATCTATGTTTTAGCAAAATAAGAGGAAGACTGAAGATGGGATCAAGAGAGTTAGATTAGATGTTATGTAGTTATTTGAATTAGTTGTTGTGAAGTGGGTTGTTAGTGATTGTAAAAATGTTGTGAGATGACTGTTTTGTTTTGAATAAAGGAAAATTAATTTGTTGTTTGTTGTTGATGTTCAGATTTGGATTTGTTTTTGTTGTTGTAATTTCTTTGTGAATCTGTTGAATTTGTTTTGAAGAAGAACTTGTGTAGATTGTGGTTTAGGGGTTTGATTTGTCATTAAGAAATAAAAAGAAACACAATTTATGCACCTAGGACCAACTCGAAACAGATACCATTATGCAAAAAGATATCATTTCCAAACAGGATAAAAAAAGAAACAGCCCCTTAGTCTTAATTTGAGTAGGTTGCTACATAGTTACGTAAGTGGTCAAAGAAGGACAATAAGTTATTAAGAATAATTTTGAGAGAAATAGTTTTCTTATGATTAACCATGTCAAGTTAACTAGATTACTTTTATAAAGATTTGCAAATTGCAATTGAATTAACAAAGTGAAGCCAAGATTTACTAGCTAATCAATAAATATATGGATACTGATTCTAGCCTGCTCATAAGTCACACACGTGACCAAAAATTCTTGTCTTTAATGAAACTTATCATTAAATCTTACACAAATTTGATTATACCTTTTCTGTAAACCTGAACTTAAAGGTACACTGGGAATAAGCGATGGAGTATAAGTCGGAACATGGGACCAAAACAACCACACACCTTAATCGAATCCTACCAAAATCAATAATCAAGGCTATTATCGATTAAACTATATTAAGCCGCAAACCAAAATAAGCAGAAAAGGAGCTTATCAAACTCAATAAGCATATTCCAATATCCACAACAATATCAGTAAGATTGAAGATCAACACCACCAAAACTCATGGCCAGTTGGGTCTGACCCGACTCCCAAACGGGTTTATACCCGACCCGAATCCAAACAATCATACAAAGTACAAACACCATTTCCATTACAGATTACCACACGAAATTCAGTTTAAAATGTTTTAAATTCCATTATTAATCAACGAGTTCTTTTATACAACTTGGTTTATATTCGTATAAATAAATGAAAGAGATGAAAAAAAGGGTTTCGAATGTGTTTGTCATACCAAAAGGATGAAAAGACGAGATGCAATGGAGGTGATGGCTGTGGCGGCTTCGAAATCGCCACTTAAACAAGCATTAGATTTGACCTCTTTTTTCTTGATTTACACGTACACGTCATGGATTGACTCGCCGGAAGTTGGCCGAAAAACGGAGCGGTTAGAACTTATAGAGAGATGTGAGTGTGTGATGCACATGGGATTTGAGTGTATCTCATTCCAGGGCATCGACTGGATTATAAAGAAGGAATAAAAGCAATCTTTTGTTGGAAAATTTAGTGCACTTGAGGGATTTAATCACACCTGGTAATGGGTTTGGAAGTACGGAGTGTACACCCATCAGGTCAATGTTTGCCCTGACTCAATTGAAGTGGTTTGATAGTGTAAATGACAATGCTACTGATGTAGTTGATTCTGCTGTTAACATTGTCATTCCTGCTGCTAGCTTTATCTGATTATGCTGCTAGCTTTATTGCTGCTGATGCAGAACAACTCTGCTGCTAGTGTTATCAATTCTGCTGTTAGCTTTATTGATCCTACTGCTAGTGTATCAATCCTGCTACTGGTGTTTCAATCCTGCTGCTAGCGTATAACCACTGACTCCAACTATTATGGATAATTAATGGGCCGTTAATTATACATAATTCCATGGGCTAGGGTTTTGAGTAAACTCTATTATAAATAGAGGACGTATCATAACTGCATGTATAGAGAACATACAAACCCTAAACACTTGAATATGATCGGTTCTTGATCTGTGCCTAGAACAAGAGCTTCACTTGGTCTTATCCCATAGAGATATTCGTGTAACCCAGGCATAGGGTCGAATAGTTTCTATTGGAAAGTGATACCACGATTTCAAGTGTATATCTGGTACCTTGTTCATTGATTATCTTAACCCTGATCTGGGAACACTACGACACAAAACCACCAACATCTTTGACCAAGCTTTCCATGGCGGTATATCGTGAAGGATTGAACTCAGCAGTAGTCCCTTTCCATTGACAAGACTTGAGATGATCTCGTGTACTGTTTTTGGGAAGGAGAGAAAGAGAGACACCGGTCTATAAGGCTGCCCACACTCTACCTGATTTTTTCGGTCGGTCTCCCACAATCGGCAAAAGCGACCGATCAATAGAAGGGTCGGTTGGAGTGTGAAGCCATGGTCGGTCGCTTTTTTTTTAACAATCGATCGCATATCCGACCGAATGTTACACAAACCATTTTGCAAAACTTGAAACGGTTGGATTGTGTTTGTGTTTATTTGTTTGGTTATAATTTTATGGATATTTTTAGAGCAAAGAAGAAGACCAAAAATGGAGGAACTGTGAATTGTGTTTGTGTGTTTGCAGCTCAACGAAGAAGAAAACATGAAAAGATATAATTTGTTTTCTATAATTACATGTTCTGTCCCTGTATATTTGTCTTTTCTTATAAATGACCTTGGCTACATTTTATTCTTTACTAGTATTTATTACTTTAAGTTATATAATGTGATAACAAAAAAGTTTTTTTTTTTTTTTTTTTTTTTTTTTTTTTTTTTTTTTTTTTTTTAAATTTATTTTTAAAGAAAAATACACTAAAACAACTACAATAAAGTTATTTTTTTTTATTTTTATTTGAATAAATAAAAAATTAGTTGGTTTTGAAAAGAAAAAAAAGAAAAAAAAAAGCCGGGTCACAGAGTGTGGCAGGTCGGTCGCTTCTGGTCGGCCGGAGAGAGAAAGCTGACGTGGCAGTCAGTGACCCAGGTCGCTTCGGGTCAAGAGTGTGGCTAGCCTAAGCTACATACTGAAAAAGAAAAATTATGGAAAGAGATAGGGCAGGGGTCGGTTGGGGATAGTGATAATAAGGATATGTTTGTTTTATTATTACCCTGTGTACCCCGTGTCCCGTTGAGCTAAAATATAATCGTGGCAACACGGTTTGGTGCTTTCGAGCAACAATGCGAAAATTAAATTTTTCGTGAACGGTCTTATAAAACAATACCATTGACTCCGAAAATAATTATCAGACTTAACCCATAAATAATGTGGTGTCGGTACGCGTGTGGTGTCGCGTTTTTCAGAAAAGCGAGATAACTTCTCGGTTTTGTAAATAAATTGCCAGTAAGTGTCAGGAAGTGATTAATTCACTTTTCTTGATAAAATTAAGTAGTTTGGAGGGTTACAGTATGCTACAGTGTGCGAGATAACTTCCCGAAATAATCATGTAGGCTCCAAAAATGCTCAAATAAATTGCCAAATAATAATAATAAGTTAATTTTTACCATTAAAATAATGTTGGGAAAATTACGGGTGGTTACAGATATTCCAGTTTTGGGTACCACCGCCATGCCTTACGGGATGCTACTTACCCGTCTCTTTAGAGCTTTTGCACCCGTTCCTCCAAATGCTAGAGGTTTTCTTCCCGACTACTCCGAAATTCCACATACCTTTGTGCCTCTTAGTGATCATAGAGTAGCCGTGTCAAGAGGAAAACGTGCTCATCCTCCAACCTCATCATCATCATCGTCGGTTAGTGAGGATGATGGTTTGCCCAATTCTAGGATTCCTCCACCTGAATACATGAGTCAACTTCCTCCAATCGAGAACCAATCCGAGGAATTCCGACAAACAAGATGAATGATGAAGAATATTGGACGTTGGATCATGAAGCTCAACAAGAAGTGAGGGTTAGGGAGTGTTTGGTATAGGACAAGTTCAAACAATGATGTGATGAATTGTTGTGTTTTTAGGATATTATGTTGGTATTATACATTTATGTGAACTAACATAACAATGCAGGATGATAACACTTGATGTTATCAATTTTCCGTTTTTAAGCCACCGTTTGGCTTAACCTCCTTATATGGTAAGTTCAATATCCTTGGTTTGATTTATATACACACATGTGTTAGAACCTGTGTTTTTTGTTTTAATCAATCATAACTAAGTAGTTACATAAGTTTTAGGACAATTTTCATGAATTGAACGGGTTTCGGGTATTTTGACATACCCTCTGTTAAGAAATTCCATCTGGCGGATATGGCGGAACCAACTTTTGGGTTCCGTCTGTTGAAAACTTTGGCTCTGCCAAATTTAGCCCAGCGGATTCTGCGGAACCAAAATCTTGGGTCCGCACTTGTTATCGTTTGGATCCGCCATTCAAACAGTAACTTTTTCAAATTTCTCGTCTAATCCCGCTCCTTAGATTATTGATTCTAGTTCTTAGGTTTATTTCACGGATAATTAAGCACATTAGGATCATTTAGGCACACTTAGAATTATAAGAAATCCATTTCCCATAAAAATTTGAAAATTCAAATTTTCATCCAAGTTACCTTTCTGTAACAAGCAAGGAACCCCCCATTTGGTTCCTTGAAATCCATGGGACAATCAAATGATTAGATTTCCCACACACCCTTTGCATTTACTGCATATCTTCCCAAACTCACTCAACTCCATCTCTATGGATTGACTTTGGTGATATGACAAGTTCATTGTCTTCCTCCAAATCATTAGGAACCAACATTTCTCAATGGATCAACATCAAATCCAAACACAAAGTTCAATACACCTTACTGTCTATAAATTAGAAACCTTAGGATCATCACAATTCACACTTTCACCATCATCTCTAAGCATTACTCTTATACTTTTAAAGCAACCCTTCTCATCTCAAAAATGACCAGATCCAACAACTCATCAACTAACAGACCACCAAGAAGGAGAGCTCGTATGAGTGTCAGACCATGCTATTTTGTGAATCTGACTTCTTCATCAGAAGAGTCCTCACCCTTAAACATCTCATCACCTATAGCAAATGAGAACTTTCTCACTCTCTCCACTCCAACACCACCTAATGTGATCATCAACACACCACCACCAACAATCACTCCAGTGGCTACCACACCACCACCTGCTCCATCTCAACCAACTAGATCACCATCACCTCCACACTCACCAAAACTCTGTCCAATGGAGCTATTTGTTACTCCTCCAACCTCACCATATCCATACTTAGAAACCCTTAGACACCCTTGAAGACCTTCCACCAAAGTCAACAAATCCTCCACCCTTGACTTTTGAAGGTCAAGAACCACTCTTTTTCCATCCCATTTATCGAGATATTCACGGTCCTCTCTACCGTGATCAAGCACCACCACAACCGCAACCTCAACCACTTTCACCAAGGTCCACCCTCAATGCCATTGATGAGGAAATGTGGATTAACCAACCCAACACCCAAGGCGAGATCAATGAAGAACTTGATCGTCTTTATGCCTTTTCCAATATGGTGGATTCCCACCTCAATGAGGCTATGGATTTGCAATCAACTTTGATGGCTTTCATCATGTCTCCAACCTATATTCCACCACCTCCACCATCAAACAACCAACCACCACCACCACCAACTCATGAACAAACTCTTCCACCACCTAAACATGGTTCTTCCATGTGCGAGAGGACCGCCCACTTGACTCAATGGACCAACATCTTGGTTCATGAGTTACAAAACGAAATGAGGTTCATTTTGAACCACATCCTAGAGCGCCTTAATGCTCTATCCCATCCTCCGCAATAGATATTAGAAGTTTCTCCTTTGTTTCCTTTTATAGGACTTCTTAGGAATTTTTAGGACTTTTTCTTTTTTAATTTCTAGGATATTTTCTTTTTATTTTGTAACTCCTTGTTTTGTGACTTTGATCACAAACAATTTTCAATGGAAGGATGTTATGGTTATGCTTGTGTGTGATCAATATTTGAGCATTATATTTTGGTTGGATGGAACTACTAGTTTTTGCATTTTTATTTGAAGTATTGACTTTGTTTGACCTTTGTGCTTGGTTTGAACAAAGTGTACTTAGTTGACTTTTTAAGTCAAACGGGCTGAACTACAATGTCTGGTTGAACTCATATTACTTAGTTGGATTATCTACAACTAACATTTGTTTTATAGCATTTGTCATCCTTGAATCATATACGTTGGTACCCTAGCAACAGGGAGTATAGATCGAGGGAGAGCATATCATGAACTAACCTTTATTTTGTAGCATTTCTCATCCTTGAATCATATATGTTGGTACCCTAGCAACGAGGAGTATTGATCCAGGGGAGGGGGCATATCATGTACTAATCCTTATTTTGTAGCATTCATAATCCTTGAATCACATACGCTGGTACCCTAGCAACGGGGAGTATTGATCAAGGGGGAGCATTACATACACTAACTTTTGTTTTGTAGGATCATTCATCATAACCTTGGCACTAGGGAGAGTATTATCCAAGGGGGAGCTTTTAAGTTCTCAAAATCCATGCATTATACTTGATACTCCAAATTAGGGGGAGTTATCACCAAGGGCCATTTTACCACATTCCGCTATGCATTTCTTCTTTTTGTTTCGACAAAAAGGGGGAGATTAGATCATATTAAACTCATACATTGCATACATGTTTTATGACAAAATTGATTTCAAAAGACTTCAAAATTTGCATAAAACTAGTTTTAATCTATATTTTTAAAAGACTTACACTTTACTTATTTCATTGCTTAAAAATAAACTTTATGTTTTGTCATCAACAAAAAGGGAAAAATTGTTAATACAAATATCGTCCTAAAAACATTATTTATATTTTACGATCTTTGCTATATTTTGTTAATGATAATTATAAAGTTTATCTTTAGCAAAGCTTAAATATAAGTTAAAGTCTTTTACATTTATAGTAATAAGCTTTTAAAACTCATCATATACATGCTACATGATCACTAGGATACATGTTACATACATATATACTATTTACATTTTAATTCTTAAAATGTAAATATATACATGACATCATGGCATACATCATTTGGATAGCTTGTAAGACTTAGTATAATATTTTGGAAAGATCTTCAAGCAATGAGTTGGATTGTGTAAGATCTTGGTAAGATATGGTAAGAGCTATCTGTTATGTCCCGGCGGACCCAAACAACTATAAGGGCGTAACCCAGAATTTGGGTCCGCCAAATTCGTGCCTTGTCTGGTCAGTTTTGCCTATAAATAGCAAGCTGATCATTCAAGGTCACTCATCACTTACATAACATACATTGCATATACATTCTTTCTTACTTTACTAACCTATTCATTCATTTCATTTGTAGAGATCTTTCTTTTGTAGCAAAGAGATCAAGCATCAAGGTTCAACACAGTGTTGTAAACCTTTAGTATAGTCACTGTGTGATTTAGTAATAGTTCACACATCATTGTTATACCAAACATTCAGTAGTGATCGGTTTGTGTTTTAGTCCTCAAAACACATAGAGTGTTGGGAGTGGTTGTACTCTTGTAAAGAACTCGATATCTAGCTTAGTACCGGAAAAAGTGTAAGCGACGTTGGGAGTGGTTGTACCCTTGTAAAGAACTCGATATCTAGCTTAGTACCGGAAAAACTCCTGAGTTAGAGGCTCGAGGAGTGGAGTAGGGCAAGGAAGAGAGTCCTTGTAGACCGAACCACTATAAACATCCGTGTTGTGGTTTGATTGTTCTTTCCTTACTTTCTTTACTTATATTGTTTGATTATTTGCATTAGTTTGAAATCACGTTAAGTACTCAAAGCGAATAAATTTAAAAAGCAGTAAAAACTATTCAACCCCCTTCTAGTTTTCCATAATATATATATATATATATATATATATATATATATATATAATATATATATATATATATATATATATATATATATATATATAATTTCAAAGACAAAAAAAAAATTGTAACAAATAAGTTATTTTAAAAAAAGTATCATTTGTAAAAAAAAATATCATTTTCAAAAAGTTATTTTTTTTTGTAACAAAAAATATCATTTGTAAAAAAAAAAAAAAAAGGTTGTAACAAAAAGTATTTTTTTTAAAGTTGTAACAAAAAGTTATTTTAAAAGTATTTTGTTAAAAAAATAAAAGTTGTTATTTATTTATTATGATTTTTGTTTACGAAATACATGTTACGTTACTTTATTTTGCATATTTTTAAGTGTTCGTTTCTCCCGAGCAACTAACTGACCGGGTGCAAAATATAGCTCGAGGGATCGGTTTTGTTATTGTTAAAAGAAGAACCAAATCAGAGAAGGGGTATTTGTACGAAATCAATTATGGGTGTTCAAATGGTAGGAAGTATGAACGTGAAGGTTTAGAAGATGAAATTCAATGGCAAATCAGTACCTCTAAAACCGATTGTCCATTTAGTGGCAAAATATTCGAAAACACAAAAATTTTGGAGGTTGAGGGTGAAGTGTGATAGGCATAATCATGATTTTTCAGAGTCGTTGCATGATTTCCCATATGCAATGCGATTAAAGGATGATGAGTTCAGTTTGGTGAAACAATTGATAGAGTATCATGTACCACCACGTCATATACTTTCGTCAATAAAGGAGCGTAATCTGGATTACGTGTCTAGCGTTAGAACTATATATAACGCACAAAATAAGATCCGTGGAGCCATAATAGGTGATAGAACTCCAATCCAAGTCGTTTACTCACATTTGATGCATTCAGGTTATACATATTACGAGAGGGTAAATGAGCATAATGAGCTTGAGGAACTATTTTTCGTTCACCCCACGTCATATGCTCTATGGTGTACATTCCCTGAAATCATGCTAATGGACTCCACATACAATACCACGTTTTTTAAATTGTCATTTTTTGAAATTATCGGAGTAACTTCAACAAACAAAACATTTTCAATGGTGTTTTGCTTTTTAGACAAAGAAAAAGGGCCTAATTTTCGATGGGTATTGCAATGTGTGAAGGAGGTGATAGACGAAGAATATTACCCGCGTGTTATCATCACTGACAGAGATTTAGCGTTGGTTGGGGCTTGCAGAGAAGAATTCCCGAACGCTAACAAATTACTTTGTCGATGGCATATTTCACAAAATGTGCTTCAGTATTGCAGAAATATATGCTTTACGCTAAATGAGTATGAGTCCATTAAAGGAACATGGGATTGGATGGTTATAGCTCCGACACGCGACATATTCTTGTATTATCATGACCACCTAAAACAGTTATTGGTCGAGCATGCAGGTACTTAGTTATTAATTCATGGTTTTTATTATTTAATAAATAAGTACCCGAATGACTTTTTATTAATTCTTTGTTTTTTCAGATATTTCTTCGTATCTGAATAACTGGCTGCAAGGTTATTCAGAAATTTTTATCGCGTTTATTACTGATCAATATCGCAGCTACGACCAGTCAACAACATGCAGAGTTGAGAGTCAACACGCGTTGTTAAAATTATAATTGGGCAACACACAGTCCAACTTAGGCACTTTGTTGAGTTCGATCGATAAGATTATCATTGCGCAAGAAACTGCGATAAAGAAAACTTTTAATAGAAGCAAAAACGAGAAAATTAATAAATGTAATATACAACTATTTGCAGAATTGTGTTATAAAGTTTCCAAATATGCTTTGGAACTCATGTTCGATGAACTCCAACTGTCGATCGCCGCAGAAGATTGTAGTCATCAGTTGCGGTCAATTTATGGGCTACCATGCTTTCACGAACTGCTTTACTATCGAATTCATAGTAATTATATTAAATTTATGACTATCAAGTTATTTTCCCCATTAATATCAGTAATTTATATAAGTCACTTTTAATGAATGCAGAAAGGGCCATCCCACTGGATACAATTGATATTTTTTGGAGAACCCTATCGGTTCCATGGCCTAGTATCAATACTCCTACGCCTGAAGATGGTCCTTCTTGTGAACCTAAAGATGGTCCTTCTTGTGAAAATGACATATAACAATTTAAGAATGTTTTTGGCAAAATGTCGTCGTTTGTCAAGAAAGATAAGATAAAGAAGGTGAGAGGGATATACCAACCTGAATCTGTTGATATACGTGAACCTGTTGTTCACAAAAGTACTCGTGGACGTCCGAGCGCAAAGGACAAAAAGTCCCAGGCTACAAAAGTCCCAGACTTGAATAATGTACCAACCGTAAATCACCGAAGAAGCACAAATTCAAGATCTACAAAAGTCCCGGACTTGAAGAAAGAACCTGCGAGACATAGTTCTTACATGAGTACTAGAGTTGAACAAAGTATAAGACACAGGTTATATGTTGGAGATGAAGTTAGCGACTATTTGATGGAGCAGATTCCAGAGATTTTTCGTCGATACATCATAAGTACTTATAATGTGCGAGGTGATGGAAATTGTGGTTTTCGGTGCGTTGCCCACGGTATTGGTCAACACGAAGATAGGTGGCGCAAAATTCGAGCTTGGTTATTGCAAGAGTTAAACACTAATAGTGGTTTTTACATAAGTATGTGGTGGCAATATGACTTTAACCAAATTCGGAGATCAGTAGACTGGTTCGAAAATGGATTTGCACCGCAAGAATACTGGATGAGTATGCCAAACACGGGGTTGGTTATTGCTTCACTGATTAACCGGCCTGTTGTATTTATATCCCAGCGACAAAGTCATACGTGTTTTCCGCTTTTTTCTGGTCCAGACTTATCACAAGGAACTGGCCCCCTTGTGATTGCCCGTGTGGGGGATGACGCCTGTTCTCACTTCATTTATGTGACGCTAGACAAAAATTCACCACTTTCGGATACTCACCCACAATGGGGGACGTACAGAGTTGGCAATGCATCCGAATGGGCAACTTTATATTCCGATCGAAAACACATGTATACTGAGAATAGACGAAGAAAAACATATTAAATGATTACTGATTTATGTTGTAAATAATTATACAGACAAAACATTGTAAATGATTACTGATTTATGTTGTAAATAATTATATAGACAAAACATAGTGAATGATTACTGATTTATGTTGTAAATAACTGTTTGTATTATTTAAATTAATAATAACATTACTGATTTATGTTGAAAATTATTATACAAATTCTTTGGCCAGGTGGAACGAAAAAATCCTTTCTTGCGTCGCTGTCGGAGAGTATTCATTATAGAAAGGACATCCCGTACATACGCTACTTATGGTCAACCGTATTATGCATGTCCTTTTTCAGTGGTAAATAATCATACATTTGCTTAGTTATGTAAATATGTAAATAATTTGTTTGTTAAGAATACATTTTTTTTTTAATTTTCTTAACATGTAACAGCCAGGAACAGATAACTATGGGTGTGGGTACTTTATGTGGAAGGATGCTTTTCAAAACAAGTACTTTAGTCAAGCCTCTTCTTCAACGCAGTGCTCAAACTGCGAAGCTAAAGATAAGAAGATTAAAATGCTTGAAACAAAAAACAAGATGCTATTATCTCATAACACGATGTTGATGACAAGAATAAAGACACTGGAGGCATCACTGGAAATGGAAAGGAATCCCGTGGATCACGCATGTCAGTCGGATGCAATACTCCATGAGCTTATAGATGACATAAATAATCTTCATGTGTATTAGGTGTTGTTGTTTTTAAATAATGTGTTAATGTTGTTGTTGTTGTTTAATTGAATAATAACAGTTGTTGTTATAGTTGTTTAATGTGTTAATGTTTAACGTGTTATGTTGTTGTTGTTGTTTAATTAAATAGAAACATATTAGACGAATATAAAAAACATAACAAATAAACACTACAAAAACATTACACAAAAAACACATAACAAATAAACACTAAAAAAAATAACACAAAAAAAAAAAAAAAAAAAAAAAAAAAAAAAAAAAAAAAGTACGAAAAAAAAGGAAAAAAAAACAAAAGGACAAACCCTCCTTACTAGGGAGGGTCATCTTTGTAATAATAGGGAGGGTCTAGATAACCTAGCCCATCTAATTGTTGGAGAAAAGTACGTTGTTGCTGAATACAAGCTCTTTACTCGATACGAAAATATCAACCGCTTCATTTTGTTGTTGGGATGACCGCATCAAAGTAAAGAATATTTTACATTCAATAGTCATTTTAAAAAAGGAAAATGCTAAACGTAGCCCTAAGCGCTACGTATAAAACATTAGAACATGCATTGAATGTTTGTATCTTAATAATAAACTATCCACCTCTACATACAACTACTCCCAACCAATCTAATGTACAACCACATTTGCATCTTTTAACAATTAAATGTAGTCCTTAGGACTACAAATAGCGAAACCCTTAAAAATAACTCTTTCTACTTGTATCCCAACTTAGTCAAATTTGATACTTCTTTCGTCCCAAAACTAGCGTCCCTCTTTTCATTTTCGAATGTCTCAAAATAATTGTCCCAATTTCACTTTCAACAAATCAAAAAGTTTTAAAGAAATAAACTGGAAATCTTATTGGTTAAAAAGTACAATAATAAAACTTCATGTTTTTTTGTCTAATGACTATAATTTTGAGACCGATAGAGTAGCGTAATTCAGAAAATCAATGAATCAGGAGTCCCATGTGAAAAGAACTATGTTCAGTCTTTCGATCGAAATACTTTAATGGTTGTTTGCAAACTCCGTAACACTTTATGAAAAGATTTTATACATTTGAAAATTTCTATTATCTCTTCAATCCTAGTTTTGTTAGTTTTGTGGAAATAAATTAGTAGTTGTGTGTTAGGATCGAACTCGAGATCACGGGATTTCACACTTTACGTATGAAAAGTAAATGAATAATAATATATATATAAAACGTTATATTTAATTATTAGGGTTTTGGTCGTAAAATAGCAACGTACTTTTTCAAATGTACCATTTTGGTACGTGTACTATTTTCCGTTCCACTTAATGTAGTGTACATTCATTTTTTGTTCCATTTAGCACATTTTGATGACGTGTCATACCTGAAAGTATGACACGTGTCACCATTCATAACGTACCAAAAAATGTGCAAAATGGAACAAAAAATGAAAGTACACTACATTAAGTGGAATGGAAAATAGTACACGTACCAAATTGGTACATTTGAAAAAGTACGTTGCTATTTTACGACCAAAACTCTAATTATTATATACACAAAATATATAACGACCGTTAGTATTTAACGGATAATGACTAACGACTGTTAAACTGAAAAAAGGAAAGTTTTACAGATAGAATTAATTAGAGATCAAGAAGGTTCTAGAACACCTCTTGGGGTGTGTGTCGACCGGCCAAGGATTAGGGTAACCTAATCCTTATCTAACTTGTTCTCTAAGTTTCTTGAACTATATATAGAGGGCTTAGGGTCATTGTGTTTTCGTCTCTTTTACACACGCAATACCTAAACCCTTTTTCCTTCTCTTTTTCTTTGGTGAACCGATAGAACAAACACCCTCTTGGGTCGATTGGCTTGTTTTTCAAAACAAATTGCTTGGTTTTTATTTTGTGTTCTTTTACCTAGCATAAACGTTTACTTGGTATTAGTACGTGTGTACAAGAACGTGATTCAAACACATTATTGTTTGAATCTTGGATTGAATTACAAAACGGTAAGGGGTAATTCATTAATCCACTTATAAACCCTAATTAGGGTTCTTGGTGATTTATTGAAGATTTGATTTTTGTTTGGCTAGAATCAAAAGGTACGTATACATTTAATTTGGTTAATTAATTTACATGTTATATGATACTCTATACGCTTCCGCATGTATACTTGATGTTTATTGTTTATATTTATAATTAGTCATGTTATATAATTCAAACAGTGGCATCACGAGCCGTTATAATGTGTAATTAATTACCAAAACATATAAAAAATAAAATTTTGATTTGGTTATACATGTTTGGTCGATTTAGGGTTTATGCATATCGAACCCTAATTTTTTTAAGGGCCGATTGCCTTTAATTAATTTTTAGGGTTTTGGTTTTGATATTTAATTTGATTAGAAACCATAGGATTAGCATGTTATGTTTATGTGTTATGTATACGATCTTGTGACAACGTGCTAATAATTATTATGTAGAATTCATGAAAACATGCATGTTTGGCATGGATTTATTGTCGATATAATTTAAATTGTTTAAATTGGCTATATTAATTGTTAAGTTTTTCACATGTTTATTTATTGATAATTCTTGAATTGGGGAAGACCTCAATATAATTAATGAATCAATTACGTGCTATGTGGTATATATTTAATTATGGCTTACGCAATTGATTCGTCAATGCATGTGGTTCATTCCTTTTGTAAGTGAGGGCCTTAGTTGCTATGTTATGTGTGTTTATTTAGTTGTGTTATTTTTTTTATTACTTGTTTTTGTTTATTTTTTGTTAGACATGTTTATAAACAAAAAGGGTAATTTTTGAATAGAAAAGTAATATGGACTAAATAATGGTGAAACAATGAATTATTTTAGAAGAGTTAAATTTTCAATAGTTTAATTGAGTGATGAGTTTTGTACCAATAGTAAGAACGGCTCACCCAATTGTGACAAACTATAAGAGGGGTATAAGGATGGTACGCATTAAATTATGACCTTAAAGAGACGGGTTTTTAATTGGCATTATGCTAACCTTAGTTTCTCCTCTCCTTTGTGCGTCAAATTGGAGCTACCAAGTACGACTATTTTATGTACAAAATCATCTTAAGGGTGAATTAGCTTCAATTCCATGCGCCACTTTGTGGTAATTATCCAAAACACTAAGTCTCTCGACTTATGCAAAAGTATGATATAATGGATGATAATTGATTGGTGAACCCAATACCTCAATCAAAAACGTTGATAATTTAATCTTATTGAATTGGTTAATAAAAAGTGTTTTTTTTTTTTTTTTTTTTTTTTTTTTTTGAATTAAAACCTATGTTATGAAGTTGTATGCATGCTTCTTCATACATATTTTGATATACACATAAAAAACTAGTACCCTTAAAATTAAGTTAATGCCATCTAATTAAAAGAACACTTGAAGTTGTGATTTACGTCGTGTAAGAGCTTGGACTAGATTGCAATGGAAAGGTGAATTTTCATACTTTCATTACTAGCAGATCAACTGATGTAATGGAATTATGTTAATTTGCACTTCTTCAAATTAGACAACTTAATTGAGTAATTAGTGAGAGCTAGAACTCAAGGCATAAGATGGGGATAAAACATGCTTACATTGCAACTTGGTTTGGCTATGTAAATCACATAATGATCTAGGAATTGGAAAGTGTTTGCCAATTATTGTTCGACAGATTACCTTATTTTATACTTTCATTACTTGCAGACCAACTGATGTAATGGAACTATGTTTATTTGGGTCATAGTTTTCAAAAAAATTCTATGGTTATATGAATATTTCCTTGGGTATTTTATTTTCTTGAAAACTTGTATTATCGAAAATACTAATATTTGAACTTTTTTTATCTGTAGAAATGGCTCAAAACGATAACACTACTTTGAGTTATGCGTTCAAAACTTTCTTTGAGCGAGAAAAATTGACTGGCTCACAAAATTTCAATGACTGGTTTCGTTCACTCAGGATTGTCTTGCGAGTGACTGATAAACTAGAATACTTGTATAAGCCTTGTCCTGCTGAACCAAATACTGAAACTGCAACTGATGCAGAAAAACAGAGTGGAAAGTTGAATACAAGAAACATAATGATGTGGCTTGCTTGATGTTGAGAGCAATGACACCTGCTTTACAAAAGCAGTTTGAGAATTTCTTCCCTTATGACATGCTCAACGAACTTAGACGTATGTTTGAGAAGCCACAAGCTGTTGAAGTTTATGATTTGATCGATGTTCTTCATAGCTATAAGCAGGCAGAAGGTAAACCTGTAAGTGCACATGTATTGGAAATGAAGGGTTACATGGACCAACTACAAGCACTTGGCAAAATCTATGAACAGGATCTTGCTATTAACTTAATCAATAGATCCCTGAATAAGGAATTTAGTGGTTTTGTTCGTAATTTCAATATGCATTGCGTGGGGAAGACAATAAGTGAATTACACGCATTTCTTATTGATTACAAGAAAGGTTTACCTCAGAAGGCTCCTACACCCCAGGTACTTGCTATTCAAGGGGGTAGAATTAACAAGCCAATTGCGAACAAGAAGGGTAAGGGAAAGGGAAAGGCTGATAAGGATAAGCAAGTTATGGCCTATCAACCTGAACCTAAGAAATACTCTCCAAAAAGGATCAGGCTTGCCACTACTGTCATGTAGTTGGTCACTGGAAGAGGAATTGTCCTCTTTATCTCGAAGAGTTGCGAGCAAATAAGAAAAAGAAGTCTGGGCATCTGGGCGCCAACACTTCAGGTAACTTATTTATGATTGAATTATTTACTCTAAATTATAAAATTAATTCATGGGTATAAGATACTGGATGCGGTATTCACATTTATAATACGCTGCAAGGGTTTAGAGTTGAAAGGAAGGTTGCCTATGGGGAGCAATATCTGCACGTGGGAAATGGAGCACCTGCAGCTGTTGAAGCCATATGAGTGTTTAATTTTTTTTTGCCTTCGGGCTTAGTACTGTCATTAAAAAATTGTCATTATGCACCTTCTATTATTAGAGGTGTTGTTTCCTTTTCATGTTTGTTGGATTTGGGTTTTATTCACACTATCACTAGTAATGGAATTTTAGTTTCTTTAAATGGTATTTTTTATTTTAATGCTATTGTTGTGAATGGTGTGTTTGAAATTGACACGAATGATTATTTATCCAATAATAATAATTCAATGTATAGCATTAGTAAGAGAATAAAGCAGACTTGAATTCTTCTTACCTTTGGCACTGTAGACTTGCTCATATAGGCAAGACTTGCATGGAAAAGCTACAACGTGATGGGCTTTTGAAAAGTATCAATGATGAATCATATGATAAATGTGAGTCTTGTATATCTGGGAAGATGACTAAGAAACCTTTTCATAGTAATATGGAAAGGGCTTCTGATCTACTTGGTTTAATACATACTGATGTGTGTAGACCACTTAAACATGTGTCAAGGAGAGGTGCAAGCTACTTCTTAACCATTACAGATGATTTCAGTAGATATGGTTATGTTTACTTGCTTAAGCATAAACATGAGGTGTTTGAAACATTTAAGGTTTTTAAAGCAGAAGTAGAAATGCAACTAGGAAAGAAGATTAAAGCTCTTCGATCCGATAGAGGCGATGAATACTTAAGCCAAGAGTTTAAAGATTACTTAGCTGAGAATGAAATTGTCCAGAATCTCACATCTCCATATACTCCACAACAAAATGGTGTATCTGAGAGAAGAAATCGTACATTGTTAGACATGGTGTAAAGCCCAAAAATTTGAAAGCATGGTAAAAGACAAAAATGCCCCTATGAATTTAAAAATTTAATAAAAGGTTTATAAAGTACCGAATCAAATCCCGAACTTCAGAAAATGGACATGATATGATACCAAATAATTTTGACAACTCCATTTAACATTTATACAAGTTACAAAATTACTAAATTACCCCTAATAGAACCGAATGAAGTTATACTTAGTTTTATGATTATTTAAAATGAATTAAAATTAGAACAAATAAGGAAATTATAAATAAAATCAATCACAATTATTTTGCCAACTATTGCTGCCGAAATTCTGGTCATATCCTCCCCTTTGACTCGGCCAAGTCCCACCTTAATTGATAAATCACATTTTCTCTCTTATAAACCCTAGCCGCATAATCAAACACACACAAAATAATCCTCTCCTCATTCATCCGAATTTTCTGGAGTCCAAGCATAATTTTCTGGTGTTATTCACGTTCTTAAGAAGCCAAGAAAAATTGGTATAGGTCGTGAGAGGCTTTCTTTTGGTCGCTAGCCTTATTCTTGTCGCAAGAATCAAATCCGAAGGTAATTAACAAAACAATTCATTCGATCCCCATAAAATTCATTCCTTATTTTTCCTGAGATCCTTACATTGTGTATGACCTACGAAAAATGTGTGCAAGGTGTTTTGGTCGCGTTTGAAGGCTTGGTGATTTACTTGAGTAGAATTGTTCTAGCCGTGTAACACAAATCACAATCAATCCATCCGATCGTTCTAAAATTATTCTGGTATTTTTCTCAGCTTAATATTTGAAGGTTTAAAGTGTAACTTTTGTAATAAAGGGGTGTAAAGTGTAATTTGTGAAATCTTAAGGACCAAATGTGTAAGTATGATAAAAGATACATTATTTTCCATTTAATAATGATTTAACTAAGTTATGTTACTCCATATTACTAAAAATGGAAACTTTCTAAAAGTGGAAACTTACTAAATTTGAAAACTTCTAAAAAGGGAAAGTTACTTAAAATGGAAAGACAGTTAAGTAAGAATGATTGTAATTCCCTTCTACTCCTTTAGGTGTGAAGAAGGAGAGACTTTGAGCTATTCCCTTATTCCTGTGCTTTGTTTCTGTTTGTGCTTTCGTCATAAGGTACAGATACTCTACCCTTTTTCAGTAAGGGTTCTTGTATACTATGCATTGATTTTGAGTTATGATTCAGTTAAGATTCCCCAAGCCATTGCTATGTCCCCTTTGAATGAACCTTTGATAATACTCTTGATATGACTTTGAGATGCACCTTTTGATATATGACCTTGAGCTATGATTTTGAGACATGACTCTTAGTTTGATACCCGAGCCATTTTTGTACTTTCCTAGCCAGGAAGGTAACCTGGCCATGTCTGTGATGCACCACTGGCATGACTCCTGTGTGGGGGAGTGATTTCTCACACCGTCCCTTTTATATTATCTGCCGGCTACTTGACTTTGAGATTGACTTTGAGTTTGGGGGCGTATGGATTGCAATCCTAGGCATGTTTTGTTTAGTGGATTTAACTATGACTTTGAGTATGACTTTGAGGTGACTGGTGCTGTGTGCAATACACGCCTTTCACACCCTTGGGAGCTGATCACTCCACTATTATGATACATGAGGACACCCCTCATATTATCTGGTTGCCTGAGAGGTATCCCCTCTGATTGTGAGATGATGACCTTGAGATTATGATGTTGAGATTATGACTTTGAGATTATGATGTTGAGATTATGACTTTGAGTTTCTGGGCTCGTGGTAGATGACTATCCTATATTTCCTTTATTACTCATTTGCGTTGATTATACCTTATGACATTCCCAGTACTTCACTATATTCTGTTTCGTTATCTTTGCTTGTATTATGTATCTGTTCACTGAGCTTTGTAAGCTCAGCCGCACGTTTTCTTTTCGTGTGCGGCAGGTTTTAGTTGGAAGATGGGTATGAGTGAAGAGACTTTTGGACTTAGAAGACTTGATAATTATTTTGGCCTAAAGACGATTGGAAGTTACTACATTGTTAGAATTTGTATTCGCTTTTGTAACCTTGTAATTTCAGTATTTCTTCTGTAACCTTTGAGAATCTTTGTATTACTTTTGAATGTATGCTTTGTTATATCTGATATGAAACCACTTGCGTGACATCTTTACCCTTGTCGGGTTGGGGTGTTACACATGGTACGATCAATGTTTAATCTTACAACTCTTCCTTTATCCTTTTGGGATTATGCCTTAGAATATGCTGTTCGCATTCTAAATATGGTTCCCACCAAGAAGCAGGTTGATAAGACACCATATGAAATATGGAATGGTAAAGCTCCTAACTTGTCTTATTTAAAGGTTTGGGGTTGCGAGGCGTATATAAGACGTGACTCAGCAGATAAACTCCAATAGAGATCCACTACTAGAAAAAGGGCCTTTAATGACACGCTTTTTATGACACACACAATATAATGACACGCAAATTTGTAAGTCATAAAAAAACTGTCATAAATTGTAAAATCTGAAGGCTAAACGACAGACATTTTTGTGTGTCATAAAATTCGTGTCATATCTCAAATTTTTTTAAAAACACGGACCGCTTGATTCCACCATTCGACTCTCACCCAACTCATTTCATTTTCACACTCTAAAACACACACACACACAATAACTCTCTCTCTCTAAAAAACACAATCCGACAGCACCACCACCATTCGACGCACCACCACCGGACTCCACCTCCACCGACACCACCGAAACTCTCCACCCTAAAGTTTTGAGGTATTTTGATATATCTATGATTTTTGAACATTATTTTTGTAGATCCATTGATTTTATTTATAGATCTATATGTTTTTTATTTGTAGATCTAACGTTTTTAGTATTTTTTTAATTTGTGCCGCCATTTTTAGCCGCTAAGATGCTCGAAGTGGACCCTAAGATTCAGATCTGTGAGTTTTATCATTTATGAATGATTTATTTATTTATTTATTAATGTATTTTGTGTAGTTTTGATGATGTGGATATTGTTGTTGTTGTGGTCGATTGGTTGGGGGCTGCCGAGATAGAGTGAACCAAGACCACTAGGGTCTCGGCCATGATATGACAAACACCCATAATATGATGATACAACTTAAAACTGGAGAAGCATATCCAAACACCATTTCGTGCAACCTGATCTGTTACGGCTGGTTATCTGATTCTAAGCACACAACCACTTTTAAAAACTGTCAAACGCCCCCATATTTAAAATAAAAATGTTATGTAACACAGTAATTTATAAACGCGAAATGTATGCAGTAATTACTTTTATGGAGAGCTATTTGCTCTCTGCTTGATACAAATATTCCTTTAAATTCTCTTTTTGCAAAGGCTTATGTATGATATTTATGTATAAAGGCTTATAACACACGCTGCTCCTGTTTCGAACAACAAAAGATCAGTTTCAAGTGTGAAGTGGAAAAGAGTGGTGTTCAAAGTTAGTGGTACTGCCTTGGCTGGAAGCAGTCAGAGTATTGACCCGAAGGTTTAATTTCTTTTGTTAGTTGGCTTCTTGTCATCTGTTGCAATTTACATTCTAAACTCGATCCTTCTACTTTTAGGTGGCTTTGCAAATTGCAGAAGAAGTGGCAGCGGCTTCACGCTGTGGTGTGCAGGTACTAATCTCTCTCTTGATTCTTTCTCTATATGAAAAGTTGCACGTAAATGTAACACATATATTCTAAGAAGTAACATTTAAGCGCCTATTTTATAACTTGAAAATCATGTAAATTAAGCAGATAATAGCAGTTTTATCCAAATGAAAACTAAGCGATAAGCATATACCAGCCTCACATATTATTTTGTGCTTATTTATGGTTAATTAAGCAGATAATAGCAGTTTTATCCAAATGCTCAAAACTGCTTACTAGCCAAGAATAAGCAACCCCACACACCATAACATAGGCCATTAAACCTTGATTTTGACTGAAAGTAACACCGTCACATTGTCGTTGCTTCTGTCACGTAAGCTATTTGCCAATTGCAAATTGTAGGTGGCTATTATCATTAGAGGTCGTAACTTCTTTTGTGGCGACTCTTGGGTATCGGCAACCGATTTGGATCGACCTACGGCTTACCAAATTGGGTATATATCTATCACCTTACATATAATCATGTTTCTAGTAGTAATTTTTTCTTAATATATGTTACATATTATGTATTCTGCAGCATGATGGCAACGGTGATGAATTCCATATTACTTCAATCAGCCTTGGAAAAATTGGGTATTCAAACACGTGTGCAAAGTGCTTTCGTGATGCCGGAAGTTGCTGAACCATATAACAGGTTACTATTATCTTATATCTAGTTCATAATATATCTCATCATCATGAAATCGAAAGCTTATCGTACTTGAAACTCTATAGGTTCTTTAAGGAGTCTAGTGAAGAAGAAAGGGAACATGCCGAGAAATTCATGGAGTACCAGGTGAAATTATGGTTTTCATTTGCTATGTATTTGAAAACTGATAAAGGTACCTTATGTGTTATGTATTGAAGTGATGAAATAATTTGTTTTCAGAATAAACGAGGTGGGAAGGTGAAGTTGCAATCTATTATAATGCCATTGTCTGAGTTCGATCATGAAGAGAAAGGCGATGCATTGTATGGTAAGTTCTGCTTATTTTGGTCGTGACCTAATGATTGGCTTTGTCCACATAATTATGGTATGTATAACAAATATAGTCGATACAAAGGAAATTTTAAGTGCATAAAGGTCTAAATTGAACTATGATATTCGGAAGGATGTAGTAAAAGTAGAACAATTTTGAAGTTCTTAGTGTGCACCTCCTTAAGCTTTTGTTTGAGTGAAATTTGGTTGATCAACTTTTTTCTGACATGGCTAAGCAATTGTTTAACTTTCACTGCTTTTGTTTGTAGCCATGGAGCTTGCGCTATCATTGGAGAAGTTGACAAATGAGAAACTTCTAAACCTCCACGAGGTCCGTCTTAATTCTTTATTTTTGTGTTCATTTAGTTAAGTCTGGATTACACTAGTTCTAAAATTAACCTTGATCACAACTAGATTCAAGTTTCTGATATGCAAATATGAATTCAAACCAGGTTGCTAGCAGGAACAATATGAATTCAAACCAGGCTTGGTTCGCAGGGCAGTTCATCCGGTCTTGTCGTGAAGAGAACAATCAGAGCAAATTATGTGGCAAATTTCATTTACCGGTCTTGAATTCTATATAATTTAGCGGTTGTAAACTTTTATGGTGAATTTTAGAATTTTAAAATAACTTGTGGTTGTATGAAACACATTGTTTTGATATATATAGAAATTCGCTCTTTTGCTATTTGTGTATTTATTTGTATTATGAGATTAACTGTTATTTAATGTGTGGATATTAGTAATTTTATAATTTTTTTTTTTTTTTTTTTAAATTTGAACCATGACACGCAAAAAAGGTGTCATAAAAGCGTGTCATAAATTCATGACGCGCGAAATGCGTATCATAAAGCTTTATGACGGGTCGATCAATGACACCAAAAAGCGCGTCATCTGACCCCTTTTATGACACGCAATGCGCGTCATTAAAGGCCTTTTTTCTAGTAGTGATCTGTAAAGTGTATCTTTTTAGGATACCCAAAGGAAACGATGGGTTACTACTTTTACTACCCACCTGAAAATAAAGTAATCGTTGCTAGATATGGAGACTTTCTTGAAAAGGAACTTATATCTCTAGAATTCAGTGGGAGAGTTTATGATCTGGAAGATGATAATGTAGATACAATACCTTCTGAAAACACTAGCGTACTTCCTGTGGAACCTGATAGTCTGGGTCCTCCACCTGAAGTTGAAGTTGTTCCCATTCGTAGATCTGTAAGAGCTACGCGTGCTCCTGAACGTTTATGTCTTAACGTAGAAGTTGAGAAAACTATATTAGGGGATCTTGATGAACCTACTAATTATAAAGCTGTCATTAATAGTCCTGAAAAGGATAAATGGATAGTAGCAATGAATGGGAAAATGCAATCCATGAGAGAAAACGAAGTCTGGATTGAAGTAGACCTTCCTCCCAATGCTAAAGTCGTTGGAAGTAAGTGGCTCTTCAAGAAGAAAACTGACATGGATGGCAATGTACACACCTATAAGGCTCGTCTGGTGGCTAAAGGCTTTACTCAAACCTTTGGGGTTGACTACGAGGAGACCTTCTCTCCTGTAGCAGACATTAGAGCTATTAGGATTCTCATAACTATAGCAGCGTACTATGATTATGAGATTTGGCAAATGGATGTCAAAACTGCCTTCTTAAATGGTCGCCTAGATGAAGACATCTATATGGCGCAGCCTGAGGGGTTTGTGAATCCACAGTTTCAAAAGATTTGATGCAGAAATCAAAAGGTTTGGATTTACTCAGAATCTTGATGAGCCATGTGTATATCACAAAGCTAGTGGGAGTGATGTAATTTTCCTTATCCTATATGTTGATGACATATTAATTATGGGAAAAGACATTCCAAGTTTGCAAAGTGTTAAGGCATATCTTGGAAAGTGTTTTTTCTATGAAGGATTTAGGGGAAGCTGCATACATTCTGGGAATCAAGATCTATAGAGATAGATCAAGGCGGTTAATTGGATTAAGTCAAAGTGCTTACATTGACAAAATATTAAATAGATTCAATATGCAAAACTCCAAGAAAGGATATTTGCCAATGGAAGTAAAACATGGCTTAAGCAGTTAGATGTGTGCTTCAACACCTGCAAAGGTGGCACATATGAGTAAAGTTCCTTATGCTTTGGCAGTAGAATCTATTATGTATGCGGTTAGATGCACAAGGTCAGATGTGGCGTTTGCTCAAAGTATCACCAGTTAATTTCAACAGAATCCAGGTGATAAACACTGAATTGCTGTTAAACACATTCTCAAGTATTTACGAAATACAAGAGATATGTTTCTAGTGTATGGTGGACATCCAAATACAGAACTTGGTGTTATATGTTTCTGTGATGCGTCCTAGCAATGTGACAAAGATGTTGCGAAGTCTCAGACGGGTTATGTCTTTGTTATCAATGGAGGAGCAGTAGACTGGAGGAGCAAGAAGCAGAGTACAATTGCGATGTCTGCGACAGAAGCTGAATACATAGCTGCTTCAGAAGCTGCTATGGATGCTGTTTGGATTAGAAAATTCATTTCAGGGCTTTGTGTTATGCCTTCAATTGAATCGGCTATTAATATGTACTGCGACAATTCTGCTGCAATCATATTTTCCAATGAACCTGGAGTCATGAAGGGCATCAGACATTTTCTACGGAAGTATCACTATGTTCGACAGCAAGTCAGCATAGGAGAGATTAATCTCTTGAAAGTTCACACAGATGACAACTTAGCTGATCCATTCACTAAGGATTTAGCTAAAGAGAAGCTTACTGAACTTGCCAATGGCATTGGACTTCATTTAGCTAGTAGTTTCATGCATGACTGTGATTAGTATTTGGATAAAGAATATTGTAAACATTTACTATTTTTTAATGAAATAAAATATTTGTTATGTTTATGTTCATTATTTAATATTGTTATCCTATATTTGTATGTTTAATTCGTGAATAAATTAGTTATTCTAAATCGTCCATTGTCAATTAATGATATGGGAATATCATTAAATTAAGACAAATGTGAGTTTTGGTATAATATACTTGATAGTATATTGATGCATAGACATACCAAATTCATATGATATTCAATGAATTGAATATAGGACTTATCCCAACTACATGATTGTACTTTATGGATATTGTTATTAAGTAAATCATGAATAGTTATCCTCAGACTTGAGATACCAGATAACTGTCATGAATGTAGTTCATTTCTGTGGAATAATTTAAACCTTACAAGTAACTGGTAGTCATAAGGATTGTTTTTGGAAGTGTTACAAAGTTCGTGGGTTTTGCTTGTAGTCAAGATAGAATTTGTTTCTTCAAATTTATTTTGGAGTTTAATACTGCTGGGCCCCTCGTAGGGTTGACAAGATGTTTGCGTGGCCACGCCAAGATCTCCCCTGAATATGTTCCGAAGATTTGGTAATCCTGCTCAATCACAAACAACGAGAAACCGAATAGTTAAATAAAGAGTGACTTAGATCCATATCTTTATTTAACATGGTATTAGTGACAAAATGATAATAATAATGATGAATCATTAAAATGTTTTTCCAGGAGACCTTACTCGAGTTGTACTAGAGGCATCGAAGTGTTGCTAGACGCTAACTGATGTGATCACACTATTAAAATATGTCCAAGTGGGAGCTGTTAGTTTTGTGGACATAAATTAGTAGTTGTGTGTTAGTATCGAACTCGAGATCACAGGAGTGCACACTTTACGCATGAAAAGTAAATGAATAATAATTTATATATAAAACGTTATATTTAATTATTATATACACAAAGAATATAACGACCGTTAGTATTTAACGGATAATGACTAACGACCGTTAAACCGAAAAAAGGAAAGTTTTATAGATAGAATTAATTAGGGATCAAGAAGGTTATAGAACACCTCTTGGGGTGTGTGTCGACCGGCCAAGGATTAAGGTAACCTAATCCTTGTCTAACTTGTTCTCTAAGTTTCTTAAACTATATATAAAGGGCTTAGGGTCATTGTGTTTTCATCTCTTTTACACACACAATACCTAAACCCTTTTTCCTTCTCTTTTTCTTTGGTGAACCGATCGAACAAACACCCTCTTGGGTCGATTGGTTTGTTTTTCAAAACAAATTATTTGGTTTTTATTTTGTGTTCTTTTACCTAGCATAAACGTTTACTTGGTATTAGTACGTGTGTACAAGAACGTGATTCAAACACATTATTGTTTGAATCTTGGATTGAATTACAAAACGGCAAGGGGTAATTCATTAATCCACTTATAAACCCTAATTAGGGTTCTTGGTGATTTATTGAAGATTTGATTTTTGTTTGGCTAGAATCAAAAGGTACGTATACGTTTTAATTTGGTTAATTAATTTACATGTTATATGATCCTCTATACGCTTTCACATGTGTACTTGATGTTTATTGTTTATATTTATGATTAGTCATGTTATATAATTCCAACACGTTTAGTATACTTTGATTACATATTTACATTCCCCCGTAAGTTTAGAAAAGTTGGAACATATTTAGTTTCTTAGATTCACATTCTTTTAATTCCCTTCTAGTAGGTATGTCTTTCATATATTTCTATACGGGTATCGTGCATAAATGCGTTAACACAAAACTAGAATGTCATATCTGTCAAAATTTATCATCTTTAAATAGTTGTACCACATCTAGAATCGGAAAACACTGCACGCGTAGCTTAACCTAGTCTACACCGATTACCCTTGAATGCAAAACATTGTATTGCTGCATATAAATATTCTGTCTTCATAAATATATAACAAGCTTAGTAATCTAACAAATAAATCAGTACGCAAACACTAAACACTAAGACGAAAAACCATGCAAAAACCTTTGTATAAATCAAAGAAGACGGTTTCTTTCAGCGAGGTTAAGGTCCACGGTGACAAGGAGAGAATACAGGAGCATTTGAAAGAGAAGCACGGTTTTTCACTGTTTACCGAGAAAAAACAAAAGGAATATGGAACGAAGCCTAAGTGGCAAGTGTTTATGTTTGGGTTCGGGACGGGTAAGTTTCCTACTAAGATGAAGTTGAGTGATATAAAAAGTAGGCAATACAGGCACCAGGATACAAACAACAAGTCCGATTCTGACGAAAATGAGAGTGGTCGCAGGAGAAGTGGGAAGAAGCGGTGGTGGCGGATGATTGATGTTTTCCGATGTGGTGGCGGATACGATGGAGATGAGATCCGGAGATGCTGAAGTTAAAGAGTTACAAGCCTCCTTTCCCACATTTAGAAAATTTGACTAAGTTGCTTTCCCTCTAAAAACACACAACATCATCTTATCTATGATAGTCTAAAAGGTATTCATTTCTCGTAAGTACTACAGATGGAAAATTTTGTACACCCGATTATTTTTATTCCTTGTTAAGCCCCGGAATTTAAATGGCAAACTTCATATTTAACAAGCATCGATTTAATTCAATAAACTAACCATAACATATCAGTATAGACCATCAAAACAAGAAACCTAAACGGGTAAATATATACGAGGTTTTTCATGTTCAGCTTATCAAGGAAAAGGAGCATTTTTGACTTATATATACGCGACGTTTCAAAACAAGAAACTTCATATCCATAAAAAAATTGAAGAAAAAAAATTTGAAGTTTACAAAATGAAATGATTACTATAAATTATTTCAAAATAGAAGACAAATGTTACGTAGGTGATTTCCATGATAAGCTGCATGCACATGGTTCATTTTGTTGTTGTCGGATTCATATATACCACTTGCGTATCAATTTTGAAATATTTTAGTAACTAATGCATGCCAGAAATTTATTATCAGTTTCGAAATCAATTAGACAAATACTGCTAAACTAAGGAAACATGAATGTATTTTAACCTTGATACACATTAATTAACCACTCGTCGAATTGATAAATGCCCTGTCTCTTTCTAAACAATTGTATTACCTCCGTCATAAAATAAATGTCCAGTTTAATTTTTCAGAGTCAAACTGGTTCAACTTTGACTTTAATTTTTTTTGTGAGTGTTATATAATATTTAATGCAAAATATATGAATAGATTGGGCTTTAAGTGTATTTTTTAATGGCATAATTTTTTATCAAGTATTATATAACACAAAAAAAATATTTAAGGTCAAAGTTGAATCAGTTTAACTTTAAAAAATCAAACTGGACACTTATTTTGAGACGAAGGGAGTAATATATATGTAAACTATGTATTTTCTTCGGTCAACTCGATCGAGTCCATTTTGGTCTTTCTGTGACAGCGATGACATGGGCTTCT
This sequence comes from Artemisia tridentata subsp. tridentata, assembly GCA_021014915.2. Lineage (NCBI taxonomy): Eukaryota > Viridiplantae > Streptophyta > Magnoliopsida > Asterales > Asteraceae > Artemisia > Artemisia tridentata. Next base: position 326,585,514 of record CP139503.1, read on the forward strand.
AGCATGGTGTCACGACTATCTAAAATGGTCATACTTGTCAACCCATTGAGCATCATCGATCAACGACTTGCCTACCTAGCTTCTAGTTAAACTTTAAGATTTTGTTTTCATCGGCCACCAACTCATCGCTCTTTCTCTATATATATCCACGATCTTAAAAACATATTCAAACATATATTTGTAATCCACTAGCTAATAGAACTTCAAGAAATCGTTGAACACAAAAAAGAAACTAACACCATGCAAAGTCATGATATCATCGACGACATTGAGGAGACACTTTCTTTATCTAACTTTCATATGGAAGACGAGAATCATAGCTCGTTTTCGTCCTCCTCGTCGTCTGATCAAGATTTCTTAGGGTTTTTCAGTGAAGATTGGAGTCGCGATACTTCACTTGTTAATATACCGGAAAACATTGTTTTCTGTGGAAAGGTGGTTTCTTTCGAACAACCTATTAGGAAGCCAGGGACAAAAAGGCAAACAAACCCTCTATTTCGGTCGAATTCTGATTCTTTTCGATACATGGGGTTGAAAACTACTTCTAGGCCAAGGACTTTGAGGTCAAAGTCATTGCCTAAAGACTCGGCAACGTCGTTTCCGTGCAAGTCTAGATTTATGATGTTTATGTTTGGGTCTAGGTCAAGCAAGTTTCCAACAAAGGTGGATATGAGTGATATCAAGAGCAGGAAACTTCGGCAGCAGGGTACTACAGCTGGTGATAATGAGGCGAAAGGTGGCCAGAAAAGTGGAAACAAGGGGTGGTGGCGAGTGGTTGATGTTTTAGGATGTGGTGGTGGGTACGAGAGGGATGCTATGGGGGTCATTTAAGGCCACCATTAAGGCACAATAAACTACTAGTAGTAGCTTAGGTCCTGTATCTTTTTATTTCTACGTTAAGTAACTTATAAAATATGTGGGTCCATCGTTTGTTAGAACCGGGAAGTTTTTAGTGACGAAGTAACAAAAATAAGTGGGTCCAACTCATAAAATATATTAATAGTGGGTTATTATTTCCTTTCCATTACCTAAAAAGAAACGCAACCTTAGGCTACTAGGCAAGGTGGTGATGGTTTCACCAAATGGCCCCACCTCACGCTTGATTCTCCTTGCCCTTCACCATTTGCTTCACCATTCGCACACAATCCAAGACAAGTTATGGTGATCTGATCACCAAATGAAAAAGAAAAAATAAGGGCCCCATTTATTATTTTTTATTTGTGTCTGACTGTGTGTGGGGTATTTTAGTGGGGTATATTTTTATAAAGTGGGTATTTAATGAAAGGTGAAGTTAGAGGTAACCTTGACTACTAAATGGTGAAGTGAAGTGAGAGGAGAAAGAAAGCTGAGGTGGCACTGAGGTGTCAGGTGAAAAAACCCTCACCTTGCCTACCAGCCTTAGTTATGGTTGGTAAAATTAGACATGTTGATTTGCTTTTTAATTTTTTGCGTTTATGCGCCATTAGATTTTAGTAAATTAGTGTTCGTGTTTATAGGTACAAAAGTGAAAAGTTACATTATGTGAGAATCGTAATTGTTACGAAGTTTGATGAGATAATTGTCTAAAAATGTATCCAACTTGATACCTTTTCTTTTTATGTGTACTCAACTTTTAATGTTCTTATTTTAAGCATAAAACTCTCTAATATTTTTTATTGTATGTATCATTCTTTTAATATTTCTTATTGTATGTATAATTAGTGTTAAGTGTTGTATTTGTTAAGAGTTAACTACATTTTTGGTCCTTGTGGTTTGCAGAGTGTAACACTTTTAGTCTATTAGTTTGGTCCCCAATACATAACCTCAGTTAGTCCGAAATACATAATCACCGCCCACCACCACCACCGCCACCGCCACCCACTACCGCCACCCATCACCACCACCCACTGCCACTACCGCCACCCACCATCACCACCCACTACCACCACCACTACCAATCACCACTACCATGCACCATCGCCACTCACTGCCACCACCGCCAACCACCACCACCCACTACCGCCACCCACTACCGCCACCCACTACCGCCACCCACCACCACCACCACCTACCACCATCACCACTTACCACCACCACCAACACTACTCACCATCGCCACCCACTGCCATCACCACCACTACCTGTTGGGTCCATTTAGTACCCAAGTGCCCTTAAACTAAGATTTAAATAGAAAGTACCGTAAGTGTTATATATACCGTAAGAAGCTCATGACAAGCCTAATAAGAAAGACTTTCCATTCAGTGAGGCAGGACTCAATGAATGACACCTGAGCCAAAGAAGAAGGTGATGGGTTCAGTGTGTGATGACAATAGCTCATTGAACCCCAAGTCTCCTCAACAATAAAGAAGACTGAAGGAATGACGGGACAAGGTGGATAAGTTTGAAACATATAAGGGAGAGTCCTTATCAAGCAAATGTCAAACTTACCATGAATGGCTAATGATCAGAGCAGTGTCATCACTGCTATTCAGAAAGCAACATTGTCCTATACCCAAAGTAGATAATTGTAACAGAGATAAAATATGTAAGTATTTTGTCCAAAGTAGCTTAGGTCATCTTTGTCTTCATCATAATGGTTGTCAAAATACTTGTATATAAATAGGTTCATAAGTTGGAGTAAAAGGTTGATAAGTTTTGTGCACTAAATGCTTAGACATTAACAAACACTTTTACTCCTCCAAAGACAACTAAGTCCCTAAGGTTAGCTTAGTTGGTTAGCATAGTTGTACTTAAGCTTAGCTTAAGTTTAGAGAGGAGATTACCATACTTGTCATTTCAATCCCAAGTGTTGTTCCACAAACACTTGGGTATAGATTCTTTGATTTACTTCTAATAATAATTTAAACGTTGAAAAACTTTGTGTCTATTTACTTTTACGTTTTTACTTATTAACAAGTATTTCATTACATCACTTAAGCATGGAACATGTTAGCATTAAAGAAAAGTGATGGTCATTCTCGTCTTAGGAACTTTGTAAAAGTGTCTTAGTTTATGTTACAGTTTTGTTAATGGGCTCGTGGACTTGAGTAATCTAATATGTTACTAGTTTATCATGTAAACTTAAGAATATTGTAAACCTAAGTCCACCAACTAAAGCCCACGATAAGGCCTATGAAAAGCCATATGAACTAAGTATATAAGAC
>CP139503.1:326588756-326596256 GCA_021014915.2 Artemisia tridentata subsp. tridentata
ATTATTATTAAGGTGAGTTTATAGCCCCTTTTTTGTACGTATTGTTTTTATAAACCCTGGGGTGAGAAACATGCAAAACTGTTTTCATGGACCAAATTGAACTTTGTTTTTATACACACTAGTATGCGGATAACCTAAGTATGGTCGAAACCCATTGGGCCCACTATCATCAACCGTCAATTCCTGCTGGGAAGCGCGTATGATATAAATAGATCTATTGGGGGTGACTCCCCCGTTCGGTTGGCCCAGCAGGTCAACGCGAACGTATACCATGTTGGATTTTGTCGAGTGTCTGGGGATTAACACTCGCGTGCACCCTTTGTTTTGCTATGCCAGCTTGGCATATTGTTTGTCTAGTTTCGGTTGGATGAGCTTAGTGTTAGCATACATTATGAGTGTGATTGCTGAATTATTTGCTATGGTCCATATATGCTTATTTACTTTAAACCTATGAACTCACCAGCATCAGCTGACTTTTAGCATGTTTTTCTCAGGTGTTTGACAATGTATTCATTGAAGGCAGGGCATGGTATTGGTCATAATTTCTAGAAATGTTTTTGCTCATGCATTAAACTCTGATTTGGGACAGTCATGTTTAATGGGCTTTGTTTTAATTGAATTGAATTTGATGTATGACAATTAACTTTGGAAATGTAAACTATTTTAAAACGGATTTTTAATCCGTTCTCTATATATTTGTGTTGTGATTATCGATTTAGTAGCACGCAAATATGTATGCTTCCGCAAATCCAGATTTCGGGGGTGTTACAATCTTACCACTTAGAAACAGCCTTGTCTCACATCCTATCCTAAACCGAAGGGATAAGTTACACCACTAGCCATCATGAGGCAACCTACCAAAAAGCATAGCCATAATCAACGGGATTACCAACGATTACGACCTTAGGATTTCGTACGAAACCCAATCATATAACGCCTTACTTCATTTTGCTACTTCCAATTTCAAAGAGTCTTACCGTCAAACAAACAACCTCCGGATTCGATAGCTACCGGATAACTCATAACCCCACACGTGACTGAAACATACTTTCACTTTAAAGCATCTATGGCAATCTTTACGACGACTACATCCAGTTCCTTAATCATACACTCTGCATTGGATACTGAGTACACTACTAAAGCAGCCAACTGATTGCTAGTAGCAACCAACACCATTCTTCAAGATTGTACTCTAAAACTTTCTAAACTACTCATTCAACATCGACCTCATGCTAGTTTCACTTGGAAGCCCCGATGTCATCAATGGTATTGATTTGGTATTCAAGTACCGTGTCATTATCGTCTGCGATGAGAGGATTGTCCGCGTACCTTAACCTAACAAATTAATGGACCGAGAAGTCAAACGGCTTAAGCAAAACCGCATTCCTATTGCCAAAGTCGGTTGGAACTCTCGAAGAGGCCCCGAATTAACGTGGGAGCATGAAGACGAAATCAAACATAAGTACCCTCATCTCTTTCCAATCCCATCAAGTAACTCTAACTGAAATCCAAGGACGAATTTCCTTTTAAGGCGGGAAGGCTGTGACACACAGTAAATTTTAAACCAATATTTTAATAATAAATGTTAATTTATTATTGCTTAACTATTGAACTAAGCATACATAAGCTTACATAACTGTTTCGGGAAGTTAATCCGCACACTGCAGAAAAAGTGAATTTTCCACTTTCTGACATTTACTGACTTCAACGTAATAAAAGCGAGAGTTTATCTCGCTTTTTCTGAAAAACAATACCACACGCGTACCGACACCTTATTAGTAACGGTTTAATTTTATAATTTATTTTCGGAGTCGATAAATTTTGCTTTTATACCATTTTTATAAAAACGTCTCCAAAATTATATTTTTCACGTTTATACCAAACCGGGGGACCGCGATTGCACCTAAGCTCAACGGAACATGGAGTACACAAGTTATACCCTAATATAATAAAACAAATAACCATTATCCCCTTCCACTGATATAACTGCCCAACATACACACATCTACATTTTTATCGTTTTCTCCTTGGATTCTTCTCCAACGTCTCCCAGGCTATTAGCTATCACCATTGATGGGTCTATGAAGCTATACCAATTTTCTCTTTTCCCAGAGTCTTTTGTTGCTCTCAAACACCTTCTCCCCAAGGTCAACGATGTGGAAGTGATTTAAATGATGAGGATTGAGAATGAGTTTTGCTACAATCGGTTACTCCTAATCTCCTATGTCCAAAAGCATGTCGAAGACTTTCTATTTTGTTTTCTTTTTATTGTTGATCGAAGACCAGGGATCCACACACACTCAATACTCACTTACATCTACACAAGATCTAATGCATCGAGAAGTATTGACTTACATCTGCTATGTGGATTAGATGGGATTCGGATTTGGACTTGCTTGGAGATCGGATTTGGGTCTTGTTGTTAGTCTTGTATCAATCGAAATCCAGTTTTTGTAAGGGTTTTTATTCCTTTATCATTTATAAATTTTATTTTGATGTTGACAGTTAATATATGAATCGGTATTTTTGTTGTTGTTACGATCTTGTTGTGATTTTTTTTGTACCGATCGATAAATTTTTTTGTGTTATTGTTTGGTGTGGCAAGTAAATAATGGAAAACTGAAAAACAAGTATCAGATTAAAAATTGGCTTGGTTTCGTAGTGCTTATTTAGTTGCTTATTTGCTTGGTTGCTTATTTGATTGTTGGGGTTATGATTATTAAGTCGTTAAGAGTTTTTGCTTATTTTAGTTTAACATGAAAACATGTTGTTGTGTTGGGTCGCGTTTGGTTTCTTTTTGGAGTTGACACCGATAGGTTATACTAGTCTTGAGTCGAGCGGTCAAAAATTTTGATTGTGTTCGGATTGTGTTTAGGTTCGAAACCTGTTAATTTCTGGGATGCGTTTGGTTTATCTGAGTCAAGACTGAATTGAGTTATACTTTAGCTATAGTAGTTTTGGGTTAGCCTTTTAAGTCGGTGTGGTCGAGTTATACTCAAATTTATGTTGCCAATTTAGATTGCAAAATGGGTGTTTTGTATCGTCTTTTTTTAGTTCTACCATTCCTGTACAAACAAAGTTATAACCTGCACATTTTTTTAGTGATGTTAGGCCAAAGGCCAGTAAATGTTAGAAGGAATGAGTTAGTTTGATGGGCCGCAGCCCAAATATTTATGGTCTGAAGTTATTTCACAATTTGGGCCGAAGCAAAAATAAGTCAATTAAGGTGTGCGTTTGGTGTTCACAGAAATGAATTAGGGTGTTATATATTTTCGGTTTCATTCCGTGGTGTTGTCGTCTGTGTTAATTACTTATCCGAGTTCGACTTAATTCCTGACTTATTTCCATTTCGCTCGACCACGAGCTCACAACGTCATTTATAACTAGTTTATAAGGATTTACTAAAAATTATATTCATACTCAAAACATAAAACTATAAACCATAACACATATTTCAAACCTGTGAAAACTAAACTTTTAAGTTTAAACAAGTTATTAATTTATATCACCTAGTTAACTTACTTATAAACTTGTTATGTTTTATAAAAACTATATGAGTTTGGTAAATTACAAAACGGCGATATAATTAAATATATACCATATAACTTATAGTTATCACGAGAAAACCAAAACTTGTACTCGGGTCATGCCCGACTTTCGTCAAAATATATATACTGAGCCTATTATATATTTCTTTATATATAATAATCAACAATGAGAAATTTTGGACATAACTTACACTTTTAAAAATATAATCCACCAACTTATTTTATATGAATAAGTACATTTTATACACTACCTTTTTTATTCACACACTTATACATATAACACATACATATACACACTTAGTATTATATATTCATGTAACAATAATGTTTACATAAACCGTCAACGTCTAATATTTATTTGTGATTATTTTCCGTACTTCGCCTTTTGGTTAATGTCGAACCAAAGACTTATTCAACCTTGATATTTTCATACTTATGTACTTATGCACTTCCATGAGCCAACATTTACAAACATTTAAAAACTGTTATAAACTTTAATGCTACCACACAAGCAACAATAATACAAACACTTTACAACTTTGAAACTTATTTGGACTTCACACGTCGAGTCTTAAATTGGAATTGTGAACTAAATTTTCCGTACTAATGTAGGTCGCGTGTCGGTGCCGCTCGTTATTACTACTTGATTCTTTCCACTATCAGAACGCTATTCATTATGGTGAGTTTATAGCCCCACTTTACTTATACTTGTTTTACAAAGTATGCGGTGAGAAACATGCAAAACATTTTTTGGACCACAAACAATGTTTTATTTTCTCAAAACTATTGCGTAGTTAGCCCTAGACCCTGAACCCACTGTTATGCCCACCTTCATGAACTGTTAATTCCTGCTGGGAAGCGCGATTGATATAAATAGATCTATTGGGGTGGCTCCCCCGTCCGGTTGGCCAGACGGGTCAATGCTGGCGTATACCAAGTCGGATTACGAGTGTAATGGGTTAAACACTCGCTATGGGCCCCTGATTATTATTTATGTGCTACATTGTAGCGCACTGAACTGTCGAGCTTCGGTTGCATGAACTTAGTGCTAGCGTGATCGACTATTTTGTATGACATTATATGCGTTGTAATGTTCATACACTAAACTGATACTAACACCCGTTATCTATTGGATTTAAAGGAGCATTTACGTCATTTTAAGTTATCCCCACCAAACAAATCCTCACTCACACAATAAAACAAATATTACTTTCACAACAAGATCTATCACCACAAATCAAAACCCATATCCAAAACCTAAAATAAATAAAAACCCTAACATTCAAAAATCTATCACCACAACCAATACAACCAACACAGGAAAATCAGATAAAAAAGAAGGTATGAAGAAAAGAAAAAAAATGGACGAAGTTGATGGACTGGAAAAAATATGAAAGAAACGAGTGAAGAAAAATCGAATGGAGGAAGAAAAAATGTAGAGAGTGTATAGGTTATCGAAAAACAATGGATGCAAGTTGTCAAGGCTTTCGATGCACAGCCTGTCCACCCGCCTTCTGCTTGCTCTTTACCATCAAATTCAACTCCTCAACCCACCCAGGATTCTTCTTAACAAAATCCTCCTCCAACAAATCCTTCCCAGACCTAATCCCAAGACACTTAATATTCGGTGTAGTCAAATTAGCACTATCATATGACATATTCTTCGACCCACACCCATAAACCGACAAAATTTCAACCCATAAGGATCACTATCCACAAGCGCTAACACCGGCAACTTCAACTCCATCTTCATCTTCCTCAAAAACAACCTAGTAGCAACATCAACTCCATCTTCACCTTCCTCAAAAACAGCCAAGCAGAAAAAATTAAAGACAAGTGAATCTTTGTTCTGCAACACAAATAAACTCAAAAATCTCACAAACATCTGTTATTTCTAGGTTCCTTAAATCTTTATTCACAAATACATCAACATACATTCATGTACCATACACCCGCAAAAACAAATTGACATAAAGCAAATTCAACACCTTTTAAACCATACATGTTGTTTGCGTACTCGTAAAGGCGACCACGGCACCGAAATCATCTCCCATCACCTCCACTCACAGCCGCCTATTACCATTTCTGTTCACCTCCACTCATCTCCGAAATCACATTCGGTAACAACCATTAAAACATAAAACCCATAAAGAAAAATCAAATGTTTATTCAACACCATCACCACCTCTAATGAATAAGCATCACAATGGTTGGTTTAGCCAAGCAAGATCCGAACCCAAGGCATCATAGATCCAAATGGGTTTTTCTTTCAAACACTTGCATGCTCTAATCAAACTCAATATCTTATGAAAAATTCCCATAAAAAGATCTCAGATTTTTCATAAGAAAATCTTGATGAAAAATATAATAATAGGGTGAGGCCACACAATGGTACCATATATTGCCAACAAAAATTTGTAAATCATCTGAGGAATATGCTTTAAAAAATACAAAATGCAAAAAGAAGAAAGAATTTTTTTTTTAATGTAAACAACTTTGCCACCACATCTTTCATTCTCGTAAAGTGAATTACTATTTAAGAAGCCACATATGGTTTCTCTAATTCGAGCTTTGTGGCAGAGATGGAGTGGGTGGGTGGGAGTAAATGAGTAATAAAGATGGGGAAAGCAAAGTAGGGTTAAAGATATAGGCGGGAAAGGACGAAAATACCCCTTTAAATCCAATACTTAGAGCAAAGAATATCCTTGACTGATAGCTCAAGCCATGGCCACCAGCCCACCGACCCATAGGTTGTTTTTTTTTTTTTTTTTTTTTTTTTTTTTTTTTTTTTTTTTTTTTTTTTTTTCTGCTGCTTATTCGAAGTTGGGAGGCTTTGTGTTTGTATTTTTGTTTGTTTTTGTTTGTTGTGTTTGTGTTGATTTTTTTTTTTTTTTTTTTTTTCTTTTGCAGGTGGAGCAGCGGGGAAGAACTGAAGAAGAGAATGAAGAGTGTTTGGTTTTCTAACTGTGTTCCTGGACACGTGTGTGTTTCTACTAAAAGGTGTACTAGAAATGCCCTTGGGAGTAACAAGCCCTCTTGTAAATGAAGTTGCGAAATTAGTGGTTCTAAAAGATACTTCCATACACATGTACACTTGCTATTGGGTCACATGTTTTTTGGATAGATTTCCATAATATTTGGTTTTGGATAATTGTCATTGATTCATTTTGTACCCGTTTGAAATGCAAAGTATGATGAAATAATACTCCATATAAATATTGAAAAGGTCTATTATGTAATTGAGAATATTTGCACACCAAAATCAGTATTACTAATTACTTGTAAAGCCCAACTGTGATTTTTTTTTTAAAGCACTTCCCCCCCCCCCCCTTTTTTTTTTCTTTTAATGTAATTTGTGTTTTTTTTAAAATTAATACAGTTTATTTTAGTTAAATATTGTGTATGTTTTATTTTATGAAAAAAAAAAAAAAAAAGTGGACGACGGCACCATATTTTCTGGTGCCGTGGGTACCGCCCAAAATGTGGTGCCGTAGAATTTCTGGTGCCATATAGATTTTTGCTGATGTGGCAGAAAATTTTGAGCCATGGCACGAAGCCATGGCTCCAGGGTACCCAGTGCTCTTAACGAGTGTTATTGGATGTTTGTAGGGCTAGTTGGATGGAAGGACTAACGGTGTATAACGTTTCTGACTTAAGGACCACTGGCGCAATTTTTTTGGTCAAAGAACCATATCCGCCAGTCAATGCAAACCACAAGGACCAACGGTGTAGTTTACTCTAAAATGTATTAAACCCAACACACAAAAGAAAGGAAGAGAAAACCAAGAATACAAGAGAACTTCAAAAAAGCAATAAAAAAACGAAGCTAACAGCAAAGTAATTGCAACAAAAGCGCAACACACCAAACCAACAAAATCTAAGAAGCTAGATTGTTGACTAGAAGCTCACTTGGATTATTAACCCCTTTATTTCATTCAAACTCACGTTTTTT